>JAVTVY010011185.1:0-58400 GCA_036873755.1 Hanleya hanleyi | reverse complement strand
CTCATTGACTTTGACCAATCTTTGCTTTGGTCAAATCTTCTATTAGCCGGTTGCTATCTATTCTTGGAAAGACATGCTATTGCTAGGACTTCATCTGGGTCATCTGTAAGGTCGTCGTGAACGTTAATCACGCGTTTGGCGTGTGCACAATATGCTCGGGTGTTTACCTCTTCCAGCTTGCGTTTCCAACAACACCTGCTTTCTCTAGGATCGACCAATGAAAAACGCAACTTCGATAGATTCTATTACCGGGAATCAAGGCCGTGATTCAGTTCAAAGAGAAAAACAACTTTTCTTCCCAGCTTCTGCATCTGACCGTTTACAATGTATGCTGTAGGTATTACACAAACAACATTTAATGTTGAAGGGCAAAGGTATATTTCTTCCTGTCCAAGGTTAGCCAGAGTAATAAACAGGTAGAGGGGAAATAGGTCTACGGGTCATGCAGTTTAAGGTACGCTAAGCACGCACTGTTTAATGATTATGATGATAGATGGAGTTTTATGAAAACAACACGGCCTCACGAGATAGCTTCCAGCTTTAAAATACCTGATTGGGCAATTTAAAGGACCAGGTATGTTTAGATGGGTAAATGGCCCCAGAACAGGTGCGGTAGAAAATGAAATATCACACACACAAGAAATTGGTCGGTTTGCATGAAGTACAAAATTATATAGTATACACAGAAAAGTTTCAAGGCACCGAGTCTCATCATTCTCGAATAACGAGACCGTGAAGTAGTGCATTCGTGCAAAATCGCCAATTTTGAGACGAAAACACCTCATATTTCTTTCTATAAACATATGAAGATAAACGATAACCAGAACCAGCTTGATAAAGCATACTCGCTGTTCCAATACGTAGTCGTGAACCAAATCTGGTTCTGGTTATCGTTTATCTTCATGTGTTTACAGAGAACAATAAGAATTATTTTCACCAAAGAATCAACTACTTTTACACGAATGCATTACTTCACGGCCCTGTTACTCGAGAATCAGTGCCTTGAAATTTTTCTCAGTATACAATATAATATTTTCCTTATGCCAATTGAACAATTTCTTGTAGTGGAAGTATTTATTTTGATACTTCAGTATTGCACCTGACCTGGGGCAATTTACCCATCTAAAGATACCAGGTCCTTTCCAAACAAAAATCCGGGATTTTCATTGGCCTGTAAAGAAAACTGGTAGAAAATCCAGCCATTCATAAAGTTTCTGTAAAGGTTCATGGCCCCGGATCTGCCATAGTATAGTCAGCCGTGGACCATGATGACTTTCCTAGGTAATCGCCTGACTCGATTCTCCTATTAGTAAAGATTCATAACTCGGGCATCTATTACTCAGCTGTGACTGATAACGATACAGTAATGGAGAGAGGTTTTTCCAGAACTGTCAGCAGTAGTAGTGTCTACGGATATCCGACAACATTTCACCCGGATGTAAAAACGACGTCACTTCCGGTTTGGGTGAATGGGGCGTGACCTTTGGACATGTCCAGACTTGTCTGTGTCTCTCCGTGTCTTTTGATGTACTGGGATTTTTCCCGACCGCCATTGTGGGAAAATGGCGGATACGTTGACCGGAAAGACCCGAAGGTGACCGCCATTGTGGGAAAATGGCGGATACGTTGACCGGAAAGACCCGAAGGTGACCGCCATTGTGGGAAAATGGCGGATACGTTGACCGGAAAGACCCGAAGGTGACCGCCATTGTGGTAAAATGGCGGATACGTTGACCGGAAAGACTCGAAGGTGACCGCCATTGTGGTAAAATGGCGGATACGTTGACCGGAAAGACCCGAAGGTGACCGCCATTGTGGGAAAATGGCGGATACGTTGACCGGAAAGACCCGAAGGTGACCGCCATTGTGGGAAAATGGCGGATACGTTGAAGAAAAAACGTATAAAAGGGGCGATTTTTAGTGGTTTGGTGTATTCATTGGACTACCAAGCGGAGCTATCTCACCTACCTGCCTGCCTGACCAGCCTGCCTGCCTGACCAGCCTACCAGCCTGTTCTGACGAGAGGAGGGCCTCACTGCAGCATGAGACGTGGAGAAGATTTTCCATGGGACCCAGCAGCACCTCCGGTTGAAGTCTTGCCCGAAGACGAGCGTGTGAGTGACATTTATCGACGTCACTGGGCTACCATACGCCATTGTTTTCACCGTGACCGTTGTCTATTGGACTTGTATAACTTTCGGCTGCAGGACCTCACGTATCTGTCTACCTATGCCGAGAACATTTTCACAGACCAGGTGACAGCGTTCAAGTTGAATATGACATTCGGTTACATCTTACGGCACAAGGAGGCGGACCAGTTGCGGTATTATTACCCCAGCAATAATACCTATGTGTTTGACCAGCCGTTCACGGTGACGGATGCGATTTCTCTGGAGCCATTCATCGACCAACTGACTACGTTGGACCCATTGGAATGGGCCCGGTTGCAACGCCCCAATACCAAATGGCTTGTGGAAATGGTGACCAACGTCACATTTTTCGTCACGAAAATGAGAGATCATCCTATCGGTGCTCCTGTACTACTACCACCTTGGCTGCTTCATCGAAACGGACTGTATGCATTAACGCGAGGGGTACATGGTCCCTACAAAGACCGGAAATGTCTGTCTCGGTGTTTGGCCGTGCATGTGGACGAGTGTCATCCCCAGGCTTGTGATAGAGTGGCCAATGGCTATTGGGAACAGTATTTAGAGGAGCGAGACTTGGATGAGCGGCAGTTCCGTGGAGTCCCGTTCAAGTATTTGGATGTCGTGGAAACTCTGTTCAACATCAATATCTTTGTATACCGATTACGATGCGAGGAGGACATATTTGTGGCTGAATTGGTTCATCGTTCAACAGAACGGTATGCTTCTACGATGAAAGTCAATGTCTTCGACGACAATGGGGTGAGTCATTTTTCGCTGATCCACAATATGAGCCTGTACGCCCAGTCCTACAGTTGTGACCAATGCCATCGGATGTTCAAAGAGTCTTACGACTTACATCGACACGAGAAGAGTTGTGACAACAGTGTGAAGCGAAAATTTCCTGGTGGTGTGTATCATAATACGCCTACTATTTTCGAGGAACTGGCCGATGAGGGTCTTATCATACCGGAGGAGGACCGTTATTTTCCCTACCGGGCGTGTTACGATTTTGAGGCCCTGTTGGAGCCCATGGACATGTTCTCAGCGAAAACGCAGTGGACGCAGCGCCATATTCCCCTGAGTGTGAGCATTTCCAGCAACGTACCCGGCTATGACGCTGCACCGGTCTGTTTCGTGTCCACCGGGGATTCCCATGAGTTGATCACCCGCATGATGGAGTATTTAGAGGAAGCCAGTGCGGCCAGTACGGAATTGTTGGTGTCCAAGTTCCAGGACGTACTGGACCAACTAGACGATCGGATTCCTATACCGGGTGTATCGTTTAGTGACGATGAAGAGTCAGAGTCCGAGTCGGAGTCCGAGCCGGAACCCATGCAGTCGCAGGATGTCCCTTTGCCTAAGGGAGCGTGTCAAAAGTTTTGACGCGAACGCGTTCATATTTGAACGTTCGACTGTTCATTTCCGCATGCGTCAGGCCGTTCATTTTACACATCAGCGTCAGGAAATGAACAGTCGAACGTTCATATTTGAACGTTCATTTTTTTTAACGTTCATTTTTGAACGTTCATTTTAATATGAACGTTCATTTTTCAATGAACTCTGACATTCATTTTCGCAAGTTCGTTTTCGCATGTTCATTTTCTCAGATGTATTTATTTTGCACTAGCTTTCGTAGGTATATAACCCACTTCCTCTGACGAAGTACTTTTGTTCTTTCAAAGCAATTATGGCAAAGATTTGACGTTTATCTACAACAAATTCAATAAATGTATTGAATATAATAAAAGTGGATCTTTCGTACATATTCTGGGGAATTATTTACCCGGAATTATAGAACGAGCGACAAAAAGGAACTAACGCGCGTGTATTATTTTTTGGAAGAAAACGAGATGAACTATATATAATATTAAACTTCGACAAAGAAATATCACCATACTGATGTGGTTTTATTAAAAGTCCGATGTGACCAAATATTGTAAAAAATGATACAATAATCGGGTGAACAATTTGGTGAATTAAGCTCCTTAAAATGTTCGTAATTGGAAGAAATTTGAGTGAGTGAGTAGGATTTAACGTCGTTTTCAACATTGTTTCAGAAATTTGATAGACGAATAAGGACTTTGTTATGATATCAAACCACACATTATTATATTACGTATTTGTATGACATTTATATAACAAATTTGATACATGGCATTCAACGGATGTTGATCGCGATTGTTAACTTATTTGTCAACCGTATATGCTAAACCCCTAGGTGTCCCCCATCATCCTGTCTGACCGGCTCTGTATATTGATCGTGCGTAACGCACGTGGGCCCCGTCTGCCCAGTAAGGGTGAGAGCTCAAAGTCGGTTGCCGTTCCCGGGTAAATCAAGTTGTAAGGTGTGTGCGCCTTCATTGCATCAGATTTCTAAACCGCTACTATTTTTTTTCGTATGGGAAAATAGTGATATTCTTCAGGTCCAGATTGCTTTTTATGCACACCAAATGGCCACCCAGGATTTTCCTGGCAAGCCGTAACTGACACTGTCAACATTTGAAACCTCGGCATAATATTGTCGTTTCCATTTAATTTAACATCTTGCGGTGTTCTAAATGCTATTCGTTATATTTATTATTTGGTGTCGAAAATGAGCCATCTCGGAAAGCCCCTTGAACAGATGTACATATAACGTTGATTTTAATATCGTATTCTGATCAATACAGCTATGAAGAATCACATGATTGATAAGAAATCTGGACTATACAGTCTACATTTCTCAAGCATTATTTGTTTGTGCATTAAAACATGAAGATCACAAACATATAGCATGTTCGAGAAAGATGCCGTATATTTATTATTATTATTTTTATCTTATTAAAGTCCACTTTATATGAAACAAACTTGAAATGATTGAGGTGTTCATATGGCAGGGCGTAATAGTATAACCCCTCAGAGCCCCTTACTTTCCAAGTCATGACAGACTCTCCTTTGATATTTAAATTGTCAATGGCTACATTGTTTTGAGTCCTAACTCCTCTCACCAGTGTAACAATCTCTATTCACATTTACCTGGAGGTGTCTGGTGTGGGATAGTCTTGCAAATGAAGTGTTTAATTTATTTTTAGCATGTCCAGCTGTGAGCATATTTGTTTTAATGATCTTGCCACGCTTCCCAGCTTGTCCTTCAGAGAAATCGACATCAAATGGAAGAATCCAAAGTCAAGATAGGGATGTGCGGGAGGGTTAGGTTACCAGCAGAGGGAATTACACTAGTACTCCCTGTTAAATCAAGATAGAAGGGTCCAATACTTTTGTCCACAGAGGGAATCTGGACTGCATCACGTGCAGCATGCAAGTTTCACCCAAACTAGAAATGACACTTATTCATATGCAAATGAGATCGTGTGTAACAACATAGAAGTGACTGCCTGGGGAATACTTTGCCCCTTCTGAAGCCCGGATTCAGCTCCGTGTGGGAATGCGCCATTCACCAGCAAGAGGCGATTGGGAGTTTCAAAATAACGTTGCAGTATTATGGGTTTTTGTGTTAATTAATGTGTGGCCCCTGTTTGTCCCGTATATAATTATCACAACACCCTCATTCAAACTTGTTCTGTCTTGGCTTTGAAGGCTTTTAGCACTGTGATTGTTTGACAACAGCATTTTTATCGAACCGGTCGGTATCAACGGCGGATTTTGAATAGCCAGCGAAAATGACTTGAAACAAAAAAAAAGCCAACACACGTATTTTCTTATATAAACAAAGATCAATTAACAGTTATCTATTTTACAGCATTCAACGATTTCAGATAATTTAAGATAATAATAGGTGGCGACAAAACACTGAAGCCGTGACCGGGACAAGTAGGCCCCTAACAGAGAAACAATTCTATCATTGTCCTTCCATATATCATCCGTTTATTAAATTATTATTATCAATCGCAGACATCGGACACACCACTCTAGGTTTTACAGAATGCACTGAATACATGTATATAAACAATGCAAAGCACATGGTAAGTTACAATAAATTCTATAACAGAGGAAGGCCGCACTGCGGGAAAGTAGATTTGACTCCACGCATTTTATAATAGTATACCTCACAAGGCAGGTTTCTGTATGCAACCGACTTTGAGCTCTCACCATTTCTGGGCCTCCTGGACAGACGGGGGGCCCCCGTGCGTTACACACGATCAATATACAGAGCAGGTCAGACAGGACGATGGGGGACACCTAGGGGTTTAGCATATACGGTTGACAAATCAGTTAACAATCGCGATCAACATCCGTCGAATGCCATGTATCAAATTTGTTATATAAATGTCATACAAATACGTAATATAATAATGTGGGGTTTGATATCACAACGAAGTCTTTATTTGTCTATCAAATTTCTTCAAATTACGAACATTCTAAGGAGCTTAATTCACCAACTTGTTCACCCGATTATTGTATCATTCTTTACGATATTTGGTCACATCGGACTTTTAATAAAACCAAATCAGTATGGTGATATTTCTCTGTCGAAGTTTAATATTATATAGTTCATCTCGTTTTCTCCCAAAAAATAATACACGCGGCGCGTTAGTTCCTATATGTCGCTCGTTCCCGGTAAATAATTCCCCAGAATATGCACGAAAGATCCACTTTTATTATAATAAATACATTTATTAAATTTGCTGTAGATAAACGTCAAATCTTTGCAATAGTTGCTTTGAAAGAAGGAAAGTACTTCTTCAGAGGAAGTGGGTTATATACCTACGAAAGCTAGTGCAATATAAATAGAGTTGCGCTGCCTTTTCGAGTGTGCTGTTTTCGTTTTTTTTTTTATTCTAATAAGAGTCGACACCTGATAGCCGTATTGTGAGCCCTTCAGCGATTTCTGACAGCTTATCATACATAATAAGTTGAACGTTCAAAAAAGAACGTTCTTTTTCTGACGTTCATTTTTTCTGACGGGGTAGTGTTCATTTTCTGACTGTCGAACGTTCGTTTGCTGGAAGAAAAAGAACGTTCACCTGTTCATTTTCTGACGCATTCTTTTAGTTTGAACGTCAAAACTTTTGACACGCTCCCTAAACCGTATGCGGAGAAATTGAAAGCGCGCTTCCTACAATACCTAGGCCAGTTACAGGTGCTCGGTTTCAACTCGGGGCGATACGACTTGAACATGGTGAAGGAATTTCTCTACCCGTACTTGGCCCAGGCTAATACCATCAAGTCCGTCATCAAGAAGATCAATAATCATATGGCCCTCACTACCACATCACTCCATTTCCTGGATGTACGGAACTACTTAGCTCCCAATTATAGCTATGATCAGTGGGTGAAGGCGTATGACTGTGCACAAACCAAAGGGAGGTTCCCTTACACGTATATATCGACGCTCGACCGTTTGGAGGAAACACAGTTGCCACCCCGGGACGCGTTCTTTGACGATTTGAAACAAGTGGAATGTCCGGAAGACACGTACCGGGAACTACAGCAGGTATGGAACGATCAACACATGCAGACCTTGCGAGATTTCCTGATATGGTATAATAACTTAGATGTGGTTCCTTTCCTGGAAGCGGCCGAGAAAATGGTTCAACTCTTTCGTCGTGAGATGCACGTCGACATCTTCAAGGAGTGCTTGAGTTTACCGGGTCTGGCGCTTCGCCATCTTTTTCAAGAGTGTCCTACCTACTTCTCGCTGATACAGCAAAAAGATGCGGACATGCATGATTGTCTAAAGCAGAACATCGTCGGCGGACCTAGCCTTATTTTTCACCGTTATCACGAGAAGGACGTCACTACTCTCCCCGGTGGGAAATCCTGTGCTAAGATCATCGGTTTCGATGCCAATGCCTTGTACCTGTGGTCTCTGGCCCAACCTATGCCCAGTGGGCATTATACACGCTGGTTGGCGGAAGGCCAGCATTTCACACCGCAACGCACTCCCTACAAGCATCTGGCTGACCAGTGGTTGGATTGGGAAGCCTATCGACGGAGAATTTATATACGCCATCAGACCAACGCCACAGAGAAGCGCATAGGAGATCGTCCACTCCCCGTCGATGGGTTTGCCCTGGTGGGTAGAACACCGACCGTATTCCAATTTTACGGCTGCTATTGGCACGGCCACGGATGCCATTTCAGAACTGGACGCTTCAACGAACGACGTGGAAAAACACCGGAAGAATTACGGGAAGAAGTGCAGGAGAACGGCGATTACGTGAAAGAGAGAGGATACCATCTCATCGAAATGTGGGAGTGTGAAATTCACACCATGTGCCAGGCCCTCCCACATTTACGGCGTTTCCTAAAAGAGCGTGAGTATCCGCTCAGTCGTCGGCGACTTCTGAGTCTGCCACAGATGTTCGACGCCATTCGTTCCGGGGACCTCTACGGCTTTGTCGAATGTGATCTGCATGCTCCCGACACTCTCAAGCCCCTCTTCGCCCAGTGCCCTCCCATCTTTAAGAACACGCTGGTGGGTCGGGATGATATTGGAGACACCATGGGGGCCTATGCTGAGCAACACGAGTGTTTGCCTCGACCTCGACGGATGTTGATTGGCAGTATGTGGGCAGAGAAAATCTTGCTGGGCACTCCGCTACTACAGTGGTACATGAGCCACGGTCTGGAAGTCACACGCGTATACCAAGTGATACAGTACGTACTCAACGCCTGTTTTGCGGAGAATGCCGACATCATGACGTCTGCCCGTCGTCAAGGTGATCAAGATCCGAGTAAAGCCATCATCGATGAATCGTGGAAATTGACGGGCAATGGCTATTATGGCAAAACGGTCACGAACCAGGATAAGCACGTGAACGTGAACATCTGTACTACCCCACAAGCCCGTTAAAAAGTGAATTCTCCTCTGTTTCGCTCCGTGGAGGTCATCGATGACGACACGTATGAAATCACTTTAGCTAAAAAGACTATCCGTTACAACCTGCCCCTGCAGATTGGATGTATGGTATACCAGGTGGCCAAGCTCAGGATGCTCCAGTTTCTGTATGATTTCATGGGTGTGTATTTTAATCCATCAGACTGGCAACTCATGGAGATGGATACAGACTCGGCCTACATGGCCGTCTCTAATGCGGATTGGGAGTCCCTGGTCAAACCCGAGTTACGTGCACAGTATGAGGTGGAACGGGACGAGTGGCTACCACGACGTGACCATTACCAGTACGATAAGCGTACGCCGGGTCTCTTCAAGCTGGAGTGGAGTGGGGATGCCATGATTGATCTCTCCTCGAAGACGTATTACTGTTACGGTGGAGACGAAAATAAGTTTAGCTGCAAAGAGGTGAACCGGCGCGATCCCAACATCGACAAAGCCTTGTACCTGAACGTGCTGCAAAGCCAGGCCAGTGCGAGTGGGACTAACAGAGGATTTAGGGTGGTGGACCACCAGATGCGGACGTACATCCAGCAACGAGACGCCTTTACTTTCTTTTACCCGAAACGGAAAGTCCTTACCGATGGCATCAGTACTACTTGCCTGGATTTGTGAGAATTTCGAACTATGACTTTTGATACACGAGTTAAAAACTGTAAAGTCAGGATGGCCGAGTGGTCTAAGGCGCCAGTTAACAGTGCTGGTCTGCGAAATGCAGAACGTAGGTTCGAATCCTACTCCTGACAGGTTTTTTGTACATACCACCTGTATTCTATTGTACATACCACCTGTATTCTATTGTACATAGTCTAACCCTTCTTGTTCACTTAAATAAAAAAAAGTCAAAACCATCATTTGTGTTTTTTCATGAATCTTTTTTTATTGAACATCAATGAACGTCAGAACAACAACGTCATAACAAAAAAACAATAGTACTGCGCAGTGCATTGAATCAATTAAGTTAACCAGAGAAATGGGGCATGCACATTAAAACGAGAGGCAGTCCAGTCATAGAGGAGTACATCACGGTCTTCGGCTTGAGAATAATCATCAAACATTTGTAGGATCGTTTGCATAGAATGTCCTCTACTCCGGTGAGTGAGATAAAACACACAGTACTGTCCGCATACACTACTCAAGGGTCCTTGTAATCTTTTAGTATTCCAACGCCACTCTGTAGTAGATACGTCCATGAACTTCACCAAATCGGGATGCAGGGGTGCAAGTCCGTAGGAATCAAAGTATTCGCCTTGGCCTAGGGTGTCCACGTACAAAGCCACCCAATTTTCACCGGGTCGAGTACCAGGGTCTGTATTCAGGATGTAGGCTGCTGGGGTGGTGGGGGTGGTGGGAAACACATTGCGTGGAAACACACCTCGAAAGGGTACCCGAGGATCTCGCTGGAGTATGCCCATCAGCTGCTCTGTATCCATGACTCTAGCTGGCGTAGTCACACAGGACGTTTCTTTGCTGATCCACGCTGATGACGTTATCAAACTCGGCGTAGCAAATCACGTTAATGGTCTGGGCTAGAGCGACCGAGAAACGCAGTTCCAACCGTAGGTTTCCTTTCTTGAGCAAGGCCAGTTGATGATCGTGTTCCAAGGTGGGGGTGAGGTCGAAGGCGAACAAAGTGTACCCACGGCTAAAGTCTCGTCGACTGATGGTATTTCCTTCGTCCTGATTGTTTTGTCCTGTGGCTGTAAACAGGTTCAGGTAGCTCCGCACATAGTGTTGGTTACCAAAATCCGGTTGTAACGGACGGGCTGGGATTTGATGGCCGGCCACGTGCAGTGCCAAAAAGTTGAGGTTGAAATGTTGAAAGTGGAACGGATTCTCACTCCACTGTCCATTGAAAGCGGTGTTGGTCACACACGCCAGGGTAAGACGTTTAGGGAGATCCCCTAGAAATAAATTTTCACGATTGGCCATCATCGTACCTGCTGGCACAGAGAACACCTTGGTCTGTACGCGTCGGATGGGGTACAGGGCTGGTATTTTCGATAGTGCTTCCATGTGACTCAGCAACACACCCTGATGCAAATCCACCGTACGGACAAACAGGGCTGCATCTTCAATGACGATGTTGTATTGGGGACCAGCAGCTCCATCGGCCATCAAGGCGAACGTGGGTGTGGAACGGATCAACTTGATCTTGATGGATACACCGTTCATCATGTAGCGGTCTTGCAGGAACAGATCCGCGTGCAGTCGTCCCATCATATCGATGGACTTGCTAGTGGCTGTAAACTGCCTGCGCATGGCCAACCCATTATTGGTAGCGGCGATGCTATCCATGGCTCCGGGTGTATCCCTGTAGTACAGCGAGGCTTGCAAGTGTGTTTTTTTGGCATCTTCGGCGTACGACAACAGCGTCTCGATGTAGGCTCGGTACGGGTACGTATTGGTGGACGTACTGATGAGTTTATCGTTCAGACATATCCACCTGTTGGAACAAGGAGTGCAGCCAAAGATTCACCGGGCCTACCACCGCATCGTCCGCCATGGGCGTCCCGTCGTTGTCCATTATTTTGGCTTTCACGCACAAGTACGTGTGGGATAAATCCAGGTAGGCCGTATCTTTGTTTTCAATGGTAAATTCCAGGGGTCCCGTACCCGTCAGGCTAGCCAGGGGTCGATGTTCTACCCAACGTCCTTCGGCGACACTGGTCTGTGTGGGTGGAATAGTCCACAAATCCAATTCACTGTTGGTAGACGAACACGACTCGGAGTGAATGAATGCCATTATGCGAAGATGTCTCTCTTACTCTTCTTCTTCTTCTTCCGGGGTGTGCGTCGTCGGTGTGTCTGTCGTCGAATGACGTGGTTGTCTTTTAAGGGCTTTGGCGATCAAGACGCTGGCTGCTTCTCGGGTCCGTCGTTTCAAGTCTTGTCGGGGTGCCATGCCTCCCAAGACATCACCGGCCACGTGCAATCCATTGCGTACCGCTTGTTTACCCACCGCTTTGACACCCCGTGTCACCAAGGGCAAGAACGTTTTGACGATGCTGCCCAGTATGTTACCCAATCCGTGACCTCGTTGCATGCGTGCACCGCTAAAGATGGGCAAGCTACCTCCCGTTTGTTTCTTGTAGTAGTCGGCATAGCTGGGCGTATGGCACTGGTAAGGCACGTACATTATACGAAGTGAGGAGAACGTGCTTGTCGGAAATGAAGTGTCAGCACCACTTTCACTCGTTCGAATGCGACCGGGTGTCCCGTGTCATCTCTTATATCCACCGTGATCGTGTTGATATCGGTGTGTCGTACGGGCAGGTAGAGTATGTGGTTGAAACTCTGGGTCACTTGATCGCCATACTTCTTTCTAATGGGTACCACCCGTAACAGAGGTGTGTTCACATCACCCACAATATGGCTGTCCACTGCGTAGAGTCCGTACATACCTACTTTCATATCAATCACAACGTCACCGTTGTCGGTGGTGGGACCCGTGTAGACGCTGTAAGGCAGACCTAACATTTGCTGTAGCTTAGCACTGAGTTTCACACCCACGTTGGGGCTGAGCAGGATACAGGCCTTGTCGTTGTGTGCGTTGACATCGAAGATCACGTGATTCTTGAAGGGATAGGCTTTCAGGGGTCTTGAACTATTCGTCACCTTCCGTAGAGACTTATAATTCAACAAGGTGATTAGACCCTCTATGAACGTCTTGGGGGTATCGTATTGGCCTTCGGGGAGAGTGAGTCGGTTTACTTTGCCTTCGTAGGTCACTTCGTACCATACTTCTTTGCCTCGCACGTTGTACCACGAGTAAGGGTATTGAATATCCAGCAGTCCACATTCCCAACATCCAGGTAAATGCAACGGTTGCGGTAATTGGGTGACGTACTTGGCCAAGGTGTTGTCAGGAAACACATCGAGCGAACTGTTACTGGGCAACGTCAGGTAAAACATGACGACTGAACTTTCTGGCTTCTGCACCGGGCTTTAATAGGGCTACCAGGCCTTGGGCGGCTGACCTCGGCGTCGTGATCGTCGCGGTGATTTAGATCTGGGGGGTTGCAGGGGATAGCGTGGTAAAAGGGGTGACGAAGTAGGTGCCCGTCGTTGTGGTGTTTTGGGAGGTGACTCCGGTGCCCAAGAAGAGGGTGGTGGTGGTTGGTGTCGTCTACTCGTCGATGTCCGCTGGATAAAGGCCCAACGGTTAGGATTCCCTACCAATTCTTGAGGGGTGTGTGTGTCTTTTAACCCCTGAGCAAAGGCTTCCCAGCCCGGTGGATTAGAGTGTTTGCGAGAGCGCACCGTATCGTTGATCAAATCGGTGATATGAGACCCCGGCACCACTCGGTTTCAAATAAGCAGTTCCCCCTGATCGCTCCAACTCATATCGGGATTCTGTTTCACCCGGTCCAACAATAAACGAGCCTTGGTCTTGAATGCCTTAGGGACACTGGCCAACACTTCCTCTTCCAGCTGAGGTGATGATGATGATGGCGGTGTGGGTGTTGGCGCTGCGGGTAGTGGTGCGGGATTACCCCTATATTGATCCATAAACGTCTTGTACCGGTTCAGCGTGTGATGGTAGAGTTGAATTTTCTCGTGATCGGGTAGTCGACGTTGGAGTATACTGTTCATCTCTTCGTCCAGAGACTGGAGTTGTTGCACCGTGGCAGGCACGGGATAGGGTGATTGCAAACTCTGTAACAGTCGAGGTTCGACCAGCATCATTTTTTTCGTATGTTCCATGTTAGCGTCCCAAGATGGCCCCTACTAACGGTCCCAGTACGGTGGCGGCTAAGGGTGCGAGGAGTGCGCCGACAAATCCACCTCGCTGTAACACCTGTTTCTTTTTCTTTAAACTGCCCGTCTTCTTCACCAGCGTTCGGAGACCCGTCTTGTACCGTTGCAATTTCCCTTTCTGCAGGGGACTGAGAGGAACATTCCCTTTTAACACATTATGAGCGACTTCACACAAACACCGTACCAATTCTGCGTCCGCGCCGCGCACCAGGGCCCGGCCCACCTCCGGTGGCGCGCTGCGTAATACGCGGAGGGCCGGCGCGTGCTTCTGTATCCGTGCAGACATGATGAGGAAGTGAATGCTAGAGGGGTTGTGTCTTCTTCTTTTATTTGGGTGTGTACACCGTCTGGAACTCGCCGGGAAAAATGTGGGTGCGCAATCGAAGTGCCGAGGGTGTCTCTTGTTTCAAGTCGATGAGTAGATACCCGTGGACCCCTTGGGTGGCATCTTCAAAGGCTTTCCGCACAAAGGCCATGTTTTTAGGGCACATCTGTTTCGCTAGGTGCATAATTTGTGATGTATCTCTGGGGTTTTTGAACAAGACCACATACTGAGCATTCAAACTGATGTTCCTGTGCTCTTTGCTCTTACTGAAGAGATTCTGCACGATGTAGATGATGCTCAACCGACGATGATGGCTTCCTTTCGTAAAAAGCCGGGTGACTCGACTGTCCGTTTCGGTCATCAGATCGTCTACCACGACCAACGTGTCTTCTGGGGTGTCCTCTGGGGGTAATCCTTCCACCAAGGTGAGTCCAGGGATTGGTGCCAGTTCCTCGTACGCAGGTTGCCAAGCTCCATAACACCACAGGATGCGAGCCACGGGGGGGGGTGAAATGAGGGCTGACCCGTGTCGGATGAGCCGTTGAACGAAGTGTGTTTTTCCCGACCCGGTCGGTCCAGCGATGAGACACGTGAAGGGATGCTGCCACCGTTGTCACCACGGGGGATCGTAGTCGTGCGGGTACCGTTGCCGTGGTAAACGTGGTACTCGTCCCACTCTAGGTGTTAGCGTCGTGGTGGTGGAGATGGAGGTGGTGGATGTTCTAGGTTGCCGTGATCTGGTGGAAGGTTCGCTTCTAAGGGTAGGTCTCACGGGTGGACTCCTGGTGAAGTTCCGTATAGGTGGAGTAGTAGACCGCGTAGTGGGCTGGGTGTGTGGTGATCTGGTCCGCAGCGTCGTAGGAGAGAGAGTGGTGGTGGTGGTGGTGGTGTTGGGTGATTGCACTTGACGTTGAGGTGGGGCAGCACTTGGACGAATGGCGGGTAGGTTGAAACAGGATATCAGGTACGCCAAATCGTAGAAGACTCCTCCAAATAAGGTACCCAGAAGCACTACTACACACACGACGGTACCGACTTGTCCTTTTCGAGTCCGTAGCAGTAAGGGCAGATGTGCACTATCCATGGTACAACCCTACACTGAAGGTTGTAGGCGATGTGAGGTAGAATTTATAGCCGTTTCATGTCCGGGCTGAGACCCAGGAATTATACGAACTGGGCCAACCTTGCCATTTGACGAAATGATAGGGGATGCCACGTCGACGTTCCGTTTTCAAAATCTTTTCCACCGTGTAGTAGTCTTTCCGTGTTTTCACCACCGGTTGTAATTCTGCCTCGTAAAACGTGCCTTGCAGTGTTTCTCCTTGTAGATCTTCCAGTTGATAGACGTGTGGATGTCGAGGGTTATGGCGAACGATGACAAAGTGCTCGTCACTCCAGTTGGGCAAGTAACTTTTCTCAAATTGACCTTTGACTTTACTGATCCGTACCACATCTCCGCGTTTGTAACGGGGTGACGTGAGTGGACTGGGGTCTATCGAGTACAGCGTACGGCGCACTTGATGTTCGTTGCGTTCTGTCATATCGAGGGGAGCTCGCTGGATACTGCGATGATAGGCTCGATTGTACCCTTGGACCAGTTGAGGTAGCACATCGATGTACCGTCGGGTGTTTTTGGCGGTAAAATACTTGTACATTCGTCCTTTGAAGGTGCGATTGAATCGTTCCACCACAGAGGCTTTGGTCTCGTTGTACGTATGGAAGAAAAACACCTTCTGTTTCTTAGGAAAGGTTTGAAAGTGGCGGTTGAGAAATTCTGTGCCTTCATCCGTTTGCAAATAGAGGGGTTTGCGTCCCGTCTTGAAAATCTGCTGGAACGCGCGTACCAGATTCTCTCCTGTTTTGGTCCGGATGGGCAGTACCCATGCGTACTTGGATAAAATATCGATACAGGTCAACATGTACCGATGTCCATCATTGTGGGGTGCAAATCGACTCATGTCGACCAAATCGGCCTGCCATTGTGCGTCTACACCTCCTACGATGACTCGGTTACGGCGAAAATGTCGTCGGGCTGCTCGATGTAAGCTATAAGTGTCTTGGGTTTTTAACCATTCTCGAACTTCAGTTCGACTGATGCCTTGCGAATGTGCAGCTCGAGCGAGCGCTCCCACAGCGCTATAAGCCGCTGGACTGGTAGGGTTGTAATACAAATCTGTTAACACCTTGTTCACAGTGGTACGCCACGTGGATTCCTGCCGCTCAGCTTTTCGGATTCCCTTTCGGGTCCCCCTCTGCGTGCCCCTCATTTGGGTCCCCCTCTGCGTGTTCCTTGCGCTGTTGTGTGTTCGCTTCATGAGTAGACACTGACACTCTAGCCTGTGTGCACCCTATAGATATAGTACTTCATCGACAATGGGGACTACTTTTTCCAAGGCTGTCCATAGATCAGGGTCCAGAGTAAAACCACCCCGCTTCAGACAGAGGAGTCGAGCAAAAAAGGGACCGAGGAAAATGTAGACGTCGTCACACAGGTGAATGCTATCACCGTCCAGGTCACCCAACAACACCCGTTTCAAGGTAGTCCAGCCTTCCGGTGACAAAGAGACACGCGCTTTGGGTTCAGACGTACACCAACACCTACTGTCGTCATCGATGAGCTCCACTCGTTTGGGGTACAACAATAGGGTGCAGCCAGGTGTAAGAGTGCGGGTAGCCACAGAGTTCGCGTCGGGTGCAGTAAGTCGTGGACGTCGGGGATAATAGCTTTCAGCGCCTGCCATAATGCCGGACGGAGTATGATAGGGGGACCACCACGCTCTTCTAACCGGGGAAAAAAAGAATCATCTCTACCACTTCGTAGGTAGACACCTACTCCGTGCATGAAATCGACTTCGGGCTCTTTTCCCTGTAACAACCGTGTCAATACAGTCCATCCTGCTAGGGTTAAACATAGCTTCACCTCTCGGGGTTGTTCTTCGATGAGCTGCAGTTGATGGTCATAGACGATCAGGGTGACGTGGGTGGTGAGTTGGGACAAGGCAAGCTCGCCATCTGCGCTCCCATGGTGGTGAATGACAAAACACCGACTAGGGAGGCCTGTATATATCGAATGGTACACGTTCTGGTTTTTATTTTTCCATCACCCTTCGTGAAAGTCCGTGATCACGCGGTAGTGTCATTAAACCCCTCGTCCGTAGCCGTACACGTTATAGTTTAATTTTTGTTCGTGCCTCTCTAGGTGCTGTCCGTACCCGTATACGTTATAGTTTTTTATTTTCCCCCACCTTCTTGAAAGTCCGTGATCATTCGGGATGTAATGTTATAGAGATACGAATCGATTTAACCTGGGAATTTGCTATAGCAATTTTGCGCAAAATGAGAGGATTGTGAGTTGAACCAGGATGCATCACTCGCGCCTAAAATTGGGCCAATCAGCGACGCGTAGTTCAACCCTAATGTTATAGAGATACGCATTGATTTAACCTGGGGAATTTGCTATATCAATTTTGTGCAAAATGAGAGGATTCTGACGTGACCCAGCAGGCATCACTCGCGCCTAAATTGGGCCAATCAGCGACGCGTAGTTCAACCCTAATGTTATAGAGATACGAATGGATTTAACATGGGAATTTGCTATATCAATTTTGTGCAAAAAGCGAGGATTGAAAATTAACCCAGGGAGGTATGCTGCTCGTGTTATTGGGCCAATCAGCGACACGTATATCAACCAATGGCGAGGCCGGAAACAGGACCAATGAACGAGGATCACCCCCGTTTAAACAGCCAATGAAAATCTACTCTAGTTTCAGTATAAAACCAGGGGCCGCGTGGGAAGAAGCTTCATTCAAACCCTTTTTCTCGACCCGTAAACACGTATACATCAAAATCATATCATGAGCCGTGTTGCCAAGATGTCAACGACGAAAGGTGCGGCGAAAGAGAGGCGGGAGAAAGAAGAATTAGCGAGGGCCGTCAGAAAGTTTTGGTTGGAGAAAATTCACAGGAGAACACCAACATATCACCGCTCGCCTGGGCCGACCTCCATCATCTGGTGACAAGGGCGCCGGCCGATTTGCTGGGGCGAGACTGGTTGGACTGCCTGCGAGATCTGTTGGATGCCCAACAACAACAACAGGCCGCTCAACAAGAGTTCGTCGACATTGACGAATTGCCAAGAATTGCGCCAGCGCGCTTTCTGGACGATCTACCGGCAGATTCCTCCTCTGATGACGATGCGGAACGAGAGCCTGGCCCCCAACAACAACAACAGCAACAACAACAACAACAACAACAGCCTGGCCGATACATATTACACCCTGGCCGGTACTTTTCCGCCAGTTTGGAGTAGACAGGCAAACTCCCCCTGAATAAAACAGGGTAAACAAATTGACCTTAACGGCCCTTTTCAGGGCCACCCCAATCTTACGAAAGGGGAACTTCTAACTTGGCACATTCAATTCAAATCAGGTCCTACATGGTGAATCTCCTCTCCTCTATATTCTATGATTACCAATCTCCAATCCCCTTAAAAATCCCTGCCCTCAACGGTCCTTTTCAGGGCCAACCCCTAGCCTTCCAAACACAGTAGACCCCTTTTTCAGTGTTCAGGGCCAACCCCTAAACCTTCCAAGGGGGACCCTTTTCAGTGTTCAGGGCCAACCCATGCAAAATCTCCTCCACCCATCTCCTATACCTCACAACAATTTTTTTTTTACACTCGGCTTTTTCCAGGCCACCTCGGTAGTGCTCAATCTCCTCACCTCTCTCATTACCAATCTCCCACAACGAAAAAATTTTTTTTACACTCGGCTTTTTCCGGCACTATTCGGTCTATTATTACCGTACATTCATACTAATACCTGGGCGCTGTTAGTAGGAAGTTTCCATTTACTAAGTGTTATTTACCTATTGTTACCTAGGTGTGTGCATGTGCAGGAGTTGGTGTTTTTTTGTGCTTTTAATTAGAAGCTTCCTCATTCGAATAGTGTTGGGGTGGCCCTGAAAAGGGCCGTTAGGAAGATGTAAGGGGGTTACATCGTTCGGAACAGGGCGTCTCGCCTCTGGTTACACACGGGACATTCCAGTGCGATGAGTTTACACGCTATGGGGTTGTCAGTGGACGTAGGCTCTGGTCTTCGTGCATGTCTGTGAATACAGCAAATACATAAGGCTTGATGTCCACATGGAAATATAGCGTATTTGGCGAAGCGACTACAGCATTCGACACAGCGTAAATACTGTGGCGCTTTCCATATTGTGTCTGGCGCCAGACTTCTTCTTATTGCGGTAGAGTAGTACTCCATCTCTTGCTGCTGTAAAATAGCCATCTCTTCTTGTTCTTGTTCTTTTTTTTCTCTTTCTGTTTCTTGGTCTTCTCCCAACTCATCTTGTAATGGCGGCTGTAAAATATACATCTGTTCTTTTTCTTTTTTTCCCCTTTCTGTTTCTTGGTCTTCTTCCAACTCATCTTGTAGGAGTTGAGCAATCTGTTGGTAGGGACCCACGTAGGGACTATTGTCCACTCCATCCATGAATTCACCGGTTGCTTCTTGGTCTTGGGCTTGTTCTTGATGTTGTTTGAACACATCTTGTAGGACTCGTTCAAACCGTTCGTATTGGAGAGTATTATTGGCGGTGACATCCGCTGCCTCTTCTCCTCCTTCGTCGTGTTCAATATCGATGAAAGTCTCGCCGCCCTCTACCGGTTGGTGTTCTTGTTCATTATCTATGAATAGCTCTTGTAATATGTTGTCAAGCCAATCTTCGTCGTGTTCCATATCGATGAAAGTCTCGCCGCCCTCTACCGGTTGGTGTTCTTGTTCATTATCTATGAATAGCTCTTGTAATATGTTGTCAATCGCTCCATCAATATCCATGTGTTGAGCCATGTGTTGAGCCATGATGTAGTTCTGAATGAATGGATAGACACTGCGCGCTTTTTATAGTCTAACCGTAGAGCGCCCGGAAACACCCGAAGGTGAGCACCATTGAGCGCCATTGTTGCGCGGACGTCAGCGTAATCTTCCCATTGAAAGATTGTGCTTGCTCAGGCCCGCTGAAATTTTGTGTTTCTTTTCCATCTTTAAACCGGTCTCATTTTGCAATAAATGCGAGTTGACGTGTAAAACTTATTTCAACTTGAACTTGGGGAACTCGGTGAAAAATTCAGAAGGCTAGCGGCAGGCTAAACCACTATTTGTAATGATTTTATCGATTTTAGACCCGTAGGGTTATGGGAGTGGTGGTGTGGAAAACCCGGTAAATTTGAAATAAATCGGTTTACCTGCGTAAAAACACTTGAGGTGTGTTCCTCACAGCCTTATAATGTCACCCTGAAAATTGGAGCGGGCTTATCGAAAGAAAAGTAGGAATTTTTATCCTACAACGCTGGCTACGGTAACACAGCCATTGACACGCATAGCTGTACACACATTTGCCTCCATACTGTATAGCCCTGTGATACGGGCGCGGACGTCAGCGTAATCTTTCCATTGAAAGATTGTGCTTGCTCAGGCCCGCTGAAATTTTGTGTTTCTTTTCCATTTTTAAACCGGTCTCATTTTGCAATAAATGCGAGTTGACGTGTAAAACTTATTTCAACTTAGTTTACACTTGTCCTCTTCTAATTGATCAATCTGTTCGTTCAGGCGGACGATCTCTGCTAGAGGTGGTGGTGGTGGTGTTGTCATTCCTGTTGCGGTAGCCGGCGTTGGAGTAGCCGGCGTTGTGGTAGCCGCTGTAGTTGCTGGGGGTCTACTATTTAACGGCTTTCACCTCGGGGAGATCTTCATCGTCTGTTACTTGATCCTCATCTTCTTCCATAGCGTCCCTTATCTCTTGCTCTTGTTGTGCACCTCTCCGTCGCAACGCATCAGCAATATGATGTTCATGCACCCGCTGTAAGCTGGTAATGATTGTAACATGTTGTTCGTTGTCTTCTCCACTTGTGTGAATCACTTCCCTATGTTCTCTAGGATCTTGTGGGTTCATCGTGTTGAATAGCGTCCGTCTGGTAGCATTAGCCATGATGCAGTTCTGAATGAATGGATAGCAGACGAGATACTGCGCGCTATTTATAGTCTAACCGTAGAGCGGGTTTATCGAAAGAAAAGTAGGAATTTTTATCCTATCACGCTGGCTACGGTAACACAGCACTATACAGTCTGGAGGCAAATGTGAGTACAGCTATGCGTGTCAAAGGCTGTGTTACCGTAGCCAGCGTGATAGGATAAAAATTCCTACTTTTCTTTCGATAAACCCGCTCCAATTTTCAGGGTGACATTATAAGGCTGTGAGGAACACACCTCACGTCTTTTTACGCAGGTAAACCGATTTATTTCAAATTTACCGGGTTTTCCACAGCACCACTCCCATAACCTTACGGGTCTAAAATCGATAAAATCATTAAAAATAGTGGGTTAGCCTACCGCTAGCCTTCTGAATTTTTCAACGCTACACGATACGTTCCCCAAGTTCAAGTTGAAATAAGTTTTACACGTCAACTCGCATTTATTGCAAAATGAGACCGGTTTAAAGATGGAAAAGAAACACAAAATTTCAGCGGGCCTGAGCAAGCACAATCTTTCAACGGGAAGATTACGCTGACGTCCGCGCCCGTATCACAGCGCTATACAGTCTGGAGGCAAATGTGTGTACAGCTATGCGTGTCAATGGCTATGTTACCGTAGCCAGGGTGGTAGGATAAAAATTCCTACTTTTCTTTCGATAAACCCACTCCAATTTTCAGGGTGACATTATAAGGCTGTGAGGAACACACCTCAAGTGTTTTTACGCAGGTAAACCGATTTATTTCAAATTTACCGGGTTTTCCACACCACCACTCCCATAACCCTACGGGTCTAAAATCGATAAAATCATTACAAATAGTGGGTTAGCCTGCCGCTAGCCTTCTGAATTTTTCACCGATACACGATAAGTTCCCCAAGTTCAAGTTGAAATAAGCTTTACACGTCAACTCGCATTTATTGCAAAATGAGACCGGTTTAAAGATGGAAAAGAAACACAAAATTTCAGCGGGCCTGAGCAAACACAATCTTTCAATGGGAAGATTACGCTGACGTCCGCGCAACAATGGCGCTCAATGGTGCTCACCTTCGGGTGTTTCCGGGCGCTCTACGGTTAGACTATAAATAGCGCGCAGTATCTCGTCTGCTATCCATTCATTCAGAACTGCATCATGGCTAATGCTACCAGACGGACGCTATTCAACACGATGAACCCACAAGATCCTAGAGAACATAGGGAAGTGATTCACACAAGTGGAGAAGACAACGAACAACATGTTACAATCATTACCAGCTTACAGCGGGTGCATGAACATCATATTGCTGATGCGTTGCGACGGAGAGGTGCACAACAAGAGCAAGAGATAAGGGACGCTATGGAAGAAGATGAGGATCAAGTAACAGACGATGAAGATCTCCCCGAGGTGGAGTGGTTAAATAGTAGACCCCCAGCAACTACAGCGGCTACCACAACGCCGGCTACCCCAACGCCGGCTACCGCAACAGGAATGACAACACCACCACCACCACCTCTAGCAGAGATCGTCCGCCTGAACGAACAGATTGATCAATTAGAAGAGGACAAGTGTAAACTACGTGTACAACTGACTAAGGAGGAGAATAAATCCACCTGTACCGTGTGTCAGATCGAAGAGACCATGTACGCCTTCTTCCCCTGCGGTCACCTATGCCTATGTTCCGCATGCTTGATATCCCTAACATGTATAGGGGGGACGTGCCAGTGCGCCGAGACAGAGGAGCTTCATTTGAAGATACGATGCCCTGTGTGTAGGACGTGGGTGTCAGGCGTGAAATTTTTTTTTCGCCCGTAACAGTGTGATGACACTTTCCAAAGGCCCTTTTCAGGGCCACCTATTTACTCCCGAAAGGGGTGAGACTTTCTAACTCAAAGCACAAAAAACACCAGCTCCCATCACCAATATGAAAACCTACGGTCTTCACCACAGTAGACTCTTAGTGTTGAATTTTTTTAATACAATTATCTTTGCAAAGAATGAACACTAACACACATTTTGAATTTCTACTATTTTTATTAACACAGTAGAATGAACGTCTTCACCACAGTAGACTCTTGGTATTGAATTTTTTAATACAATTATACGCTATCAAGGCGCTTAAATGAACGTAGAATGAACATAGAATGAACATAGAATGTAGGAATACGGTAATGTCTGAATGTTCAATGCAACAAGACTTGTGTGAAATGTTCAATATTTATGCAACAAGACTTGTTTGAACTCGTCATCGTCTTTCCGTCCCTGGTGCACGTAGATGAAGGTGGCTATCTGTCCACGTGGAATTCTGGGTGGACAGGCAGCTTCCAATGCCTGGGCAATTTGCACCTCGTTCACGGCCTGTAGTGCCTCAGTGATGAGCGCGTCTGATGGTATACTATTGTCCACACACGTATGCGTGTTGAAGAGCCCGTTCTTGTTCACACAGCCTGCACATTGCTGGATACGCAAGTGTCGAATGCAGGGTCTGAGATGATCCAGAAATGTGTCGATGTACTTCTTATAAATATACTGAGACACCTGGTCAGACAGCACTTCATGAATTTCAGCTGTGAGACTCTGCAGCTTCCGCCACGCAGGTATTTTCAGGGTGACGCCCTGAGAACAAGGAATACGCTTTTGCGTATCTGACCTCATTTTCCATTTCCGAATATGCACGAGGAGCATGTTGTTGAATGTAGAACAGGTGACAAAGATGTCGTCACCCACATAAAATTTCGCTTCGTCGCTCCCCTGGTGGTCATTGACCGCATCGACGGCGTAATCAATGGCCTGTACTCTTATCCAGGTGTCCAACGTCAAGGCGATATGCTTAGGTGGTTTGTCGTCCCAGGCCGGTGCGTTAAAATGCACTTCCTCTTCTTTGACACTCCCAGTTAAATAGGGAGAGAGCTCCCAAGTGTTCGTGTGGGCCGCCTGGTAGGCCTGCTGGATAATGTCATTGATCTCCTGCACAGACATAGGAAGTAGCACCTCTTCTTTCGCTTGCTCAGGCACTTGCTGGGGCACTGGCTGAAGCACTTGCTGAGGTATTTCTAAAGGTGTTAGTCGGGGCCGTTTGGGTGGTGCACCGGGTTTGGCAGGTAGACCGGACTCTTGGTGCGTACGTTTGGTAGCTGTACGCTCTTCGGCGATATCCATGACTAAGATATTATCTTCTGAATCCTGGGCTTGAAGTAGATCTGCTAGTTCTTCATTTCCCGTCTTCTTCAGCGCCTCCACGAAGGCTAGAAATGCATAGGGGCCACGGCGCAGTAGATCGTCGATGAGGGCTCTGTTTTGTCGTGAAGTGGTCTTCTCCGTCATGATATCTTCGACACCGTGTTTAAGGATTATGTTTTCCACCATAAGCAGATCACATAGTTCGGCCACATGCTGCATCTCATCAATGAGGCGAACACGGTGCTGTTGAAGCTTAGCTCGCTGGGATGACTCCATGACTGTGGGCTCAGGCTGGTCAGTAGCTGCTAGGGTGAGATAGGCTGGTGAAGTTGCACTGATAAAATGAAAATCTTCTCCACGTCTCATGCTCCAGTGAGGCCCTCCTCTCGTCAGAACAAGCTGGTAGGCTGGTCAGGCAGGCAGGCTGGTGAGGCAGGCAGGTAGGTGAGATAGCTCCGTTTGGTAGTCCAATGAATACACCAACTCCCTAAAAATCGCCCCTTTTATACGCTTTTTCTTCAACGTAACCGCCATTTTGCCACAATGGCGGTCACCTTCGGGTCTTTCCGGTCAACGTATCCGCCATTTTCCCACAATGGCGGTCACCTTCGGGTCTTTCCGTTCAACGTATCCGCCATTTTCCCACAATGGCGGTCACCTTCGGGTCTTTCCGGTCAACGTATCCGCCATTTTCCCACAATGGCGGTCACCTTCGGGTCTTTCCGGTCAACGTATCCGCCATTTTCCCACAATGGCGGTCACCTTCGGGTCTTTCCGGTCAACGTATCCGCCATTTTCGCACAATGGCGGTCACCTTCGGGTCTTTCCGGTCAACGTATCCGCCATTTTCCCACAATGGCGGTCGGGGAAAACCCCAGTACATCAAAAGACACGGAGAGACACAGACAAGTCTGGAGCACTATTGAATTCTCCCATTCACCCAAACCGGAAGTGACGTCATTTTTACATCCGGGTGAAATGTTGTCGGATATCCGTAGACACTACTACTGTCAGCAGGTTCGCGAGATTTCCTTCCTAATCTGTCATCACCCAAATCCCCTAACCCTTCCTGACCTAGGCGATATAAGGCCCAACCAGGTCTGCGGCGTGGACATTTCACTCCCGGTATCTTTATTACTCTATGGGCTAGGGCGCTGTAACTTCCCACCATATATCTTGGAGTTCAGCTCTAACAGAAAATGTAGAACAATTTCAAGATGGCCGCAGTGATGACTTCATCCTGATGTCACATTCGCTTTTTTTGTCTATTTTTCGGTCAGATTTTCCGAATTCTTTATTTTTGCTATTTCCTCCGCAAAACTTACATAATAAATTAGAAAATAATTATCTGATGTGAAATAAAATAATTTTGGGCACTTTTATGCATGAAAAGGCCAAACTTTTGAAGAGAAACGGCGAAAACGCAACTGTTCAGTCACACCTCATGGCCGCCGTTTTAAAGCAGATGGTACGATAAGGTGCCATTTAAAAAAAATAAAATGTTCTAAAATAAATGTTTCTAATGTAACGGCAAGAGGAAATATATGTACACAATATGTGAATGTTCTAGCTGGATTGCGTTATGATTATAGTTATGACAAGAAATTAACATCCGCAGCATGTGCTATTTCGGAAAAAAGGTTCTAAATCGAGTCATTTATATTAACACACACATTTGGACACGAAGGATCTCTTGGACCAAAACGCCATTTAATCTGGCTACGTGCGGTGGAAAATCTTTTTGGTCCAAGGAAGGATCGTGTCTGAATATGTGTTCAAATGACTCGATTTAGACCCCTTTTTCACGAAATAGCATATGCTGCAGATTTCAGTTTCATGTCATAACTATAATCATAATGCAATCGAGCTAAACTTCACATATTGTGTACATATATTTTCTCTTGCCGTTACATTAGAAAACAATTATTTTTAGAACATTTTATTTTTTTCGATTTCAGTCCCATCACGTAAGGCTAAAATGCCGCGTTATCGTACCATCTCCTTTACCCATAATCCGTTGCTCCGAAGGGTATGCAAATAGGCGCCCAGTGACCCCCAGGCAACATGCTATAAATTCACGGAGTGTCAGTTCTTAATGTTTTACCGTTTCGGAGATAGTGTAGAAGTCTCGCACTATGCTCTTCTCATGAATAGGGTATCGAGTTACAGCCCGGACAAAAATATACATGTCAGATATAGCATACATTGATACTGAAAAAATACAGGGCTATAACTTTGAAGAAATCACCCGATGGAATGAGGGGTAAAAAAACTGACAGCGCACATCTACCAGGCACTGAGCATCTTCCATGTGAGTTCATCAAACAGTAACCGCGATATGGATCGGACAGCATATATTGACGTTGACGATAAAGGGCCACAACTCTGGGGATAATTATCGAAACACAGTGCATATCTGCATGGTACTAAGCAGCTTCCATGTAAATTTCAAAGTTGTCGAGCAAATAGTAACCGAGATATGGCCCGGATAAAAAGTTATTGACTCAGGGAATAAAAGGTCGTAATTCATATGGGTGAAAAATCCACGAAACGCGTCAAGAAGGAGTCTTTCATGTAAATTTCAAAGCCGTGCACCAAATAGTAACCGAGATAGCGTCCGGGCAAGTTTGGACATATGGACGAGCAGACGTTCGGCACGGACCGACGGACGAGCAAAGTGATTCCTATATGCCTGTCACATATCTAGAATACCGCTGCAGGCCAACACGTAATCCCGCTTTGAGTCTTGGCACCCCCACAGTCTTCAATGTATTTGGACTCGTCCAGTGTAGCTATACTAGCCAATGTCAACCGCGTACTCTGTTCACGTGTGTTTTTGGCGGCGTGTCTCAGGCGCCATGTTGAGTGGAGAAAATAAACGGACACTCAGTTTACGTCTTGTGAGTCGTTTGTCGTTGGAATATATTGCATTGTGGCAGCGGTAGACTGGATAAAATGGAGCCGTTCAAACCGCCGAATTCCCTGTTCCTCGAGGGAAATATCAGCGAGAACCGGAAACGCTGGGAACAACGAAAGATGCGAAAGATGGAGATGCGCAAGTTGCAATACACTACCACTGCGTTGGGAAGGATGACGGACTGGAACTGTCAATACCTTTGAATTTGGTTACAGCGAAGACAATAAAAAACTGACAGACATGATAAAGAAATTCCAGCACTACTGTAATCATAGGAAAAATATCTGTTTGAGAGGTATGAATCCCGGAAGCCCTCACAATTGGAGGGCGAAAGTATTAACCAGTTCGTCACGTATTTGAAAAAGATGATAAAAAATTGTGAATACACTAAACCTACAGATCATATGGTTCGTGATCGTGTAGTTTTTGGAATCCGTTATGAGAAATTACAGGCTCATTTGGTTCGTGAGAATGTGGACAATTTAGCTTTAGACAATACACTGTCATCTTGTCGCGCCAGCGAGGCTACCGCCTAGAGTAGAAAAGGGAAAATTTGTCCTATACAACTGAGCCAAAAATCTATAACTGTAAATGCTGTGGGCGTAGACGCTGCCCCAGGCAGAAAAACACAATCAAGCGAGAGCACTATTGAATTCTCACAGCTGAAGACATTGCATTGAGATTAAATGGCAAATGTGTGTTCTCCATCTTCGATGAGAAAGATGGCTTCTGGCAGATTAAACTGGACAACGAAAGTTCAAAACTGTGTACATTTAATTTCCCTTTGACCACTTCATGTTTCTTAAGTTCCCTTTTGGGATCTCTTCGGCCCCATAAATCTTTCAGAAACGCAACGAAAAGTTGTTTGGTGACATTGATGGGATGGAAATATTCATTGATGACATCATCATTGCAGCAGAGAATGATCGTATAATGAAACAGGTGTTAGATCCATAGAATTTTCAATTTCGTGTGAGTGAGGTGACCTACGCGGGCAATCTGGTCTCGACCAATGGCCTCAAACCTGACGCAGAAAAAGTGAGAGCGATCAACGAATACCCGAGACCTGAGAACAATGTATTCGGACTCGTCCAGTGTAACTAAACTAGCCAATGTGAACCGCGTTCTCTGGCCACGTGTGTTTTTGGCGGCGTGTTTCAGGTGCCATGTTGAATGGGGTAAATAAACGGAATCTCAGCTTACGTCTTGTGAATCGTTTGTCGTTGGAATATATTACAGTGCCTCCGGAGAGGCATGATCATTTCTTTGGAAATATGTGAAAGATTTTTGGTACGTAATTTTGAAACCCGGGACACAAAACGAAACCTAGACGCAAGAGTAGGTCCATACCTGCAAAATCGGTAAACACCCTTGTATGGTTAACGGCTCCAGGTCCAAGCGAGAACATGGGATGAATGCTCGGTACAACATAGGATACGTTCCCCATATCTGTGGATACACCAATTCTCTCTATAATCTCTTTCCTGGTTTCCAAAACCACACCACATGCCTCTGCGTGTTTCTGGTAGGCGGTGATCAGCGCTGAATTAGTTAACACTTTCAAATAAGGATGGTCCATGTATGTCACGTCTACCTGAAAATATTATTATATGCGACATGTTACCAACACCATACTCAACGAGTCCAGTGTGCCCCGCTTATCGATCGGTCTGGGGGTTACGAACAAGATGATCTTCGAATGTTTTGTGGAAAATCCAAGTTGGCCGCCAAGTGCTTCGTTAAATCAGAAAATGGTATTCGGTTTTGAAAACTAAACGCCGTCGGGTATATTGATGAGAAAGATCGAAGCGATCGATCAACTTTGAAATTACAGTCGAACGCGCCATCTGTTGGTCATTTTCTACCCCAATATTCAGTATTTTGGTGGCCGATCGCTGGTCTGGAATATATGGAACCCGTCCAGGACCCTTATTTTTCTTATCTCTGTAAGCTAGGGGGGGGGGGGGGATTTTGCCCCCCCCCCACCAAGGTCTGACAGGGTTAATTAGGTCCGTGATGACTACTTTGAATTGTAGGTCCAAAACGCCTTGATCAAGTTAGAGGTTTCTTTATCCAAGTATCATGTATGCCCAGTTTCAAAACATTTTTTGGGGGGAGGAAATTAGGTCAATTCAAAATGGCCTTCGGAGTTTCGGATTAATTGTCTTCTTAGGAGGTGGGCACCGTTCCCTCAATGCAATGCATATGTATGCCAAATGTGAGCCTCCCCCCACTTACTATGGGAAAATTACATTTGAAAGAGCGATATTCATACTAAATGTATCCCTTTCAAACGATGGTATTTGAAGGATGCTACTAATATGTAAGACTGTTACAGAAGGAGCATTCGCGAAAATGTTTATTACGGTCGTTACAATGTTGCACACGTATATCGAAACTTCTGTTAAGTGTACATGCGCAATTATGTGGGAGAGTAAGCCCTTTTAATCTTTTAAAAATATAAGTTCATCTAAGTTTCATCTGTACCATCGGATGTTTTCTTCAAATTCGATGAAGAACGAAATATATCCTTCGTGTACAAGAGGATCATCTAACGCAACAAGATCGCTTTTCATATTATTTGGGCAATGGTTTGTCTTTCAACAATTTTCTCCACACGCGACGCTGTGCATAGCGTCAGATCCGACATTCACCATTCAGCCGTCGTCCATGAAACAATTTCCGCGTCAATAATCGTGCGATAGTTAGCACTAATTCCAAATGTGTGTGAAATAAAAATAATAAAAACATCTAATTAACGCTATCGTTGCATATCGACCCTGCCGCATTACCCCATTTCGACTGCGGGGGGTTCGGTTTAATGTCACACTCAAGATTATTTCACTCATATGGTGACAGCCATATTTGAAAGGTGAAGGAAGCCGGAGTACACGGAGAGAGAAGCCGCCCATCGGCAAGTAACTGGCAAACTTTCACACATGCTTCAGCTGGGCTCGAGCCCGTGCCGGTTCAGTGGTGTGCGACTAGCGATGACCAGCGAACCGCCTTAGACCACTCGGCGACCGAGGAAGTCCAGTCAGGTAATTATTAAGTGCTCACATCACGCGAGTTAACACCGGCAAAGTCATAGCTAAGGTCGGAAACTGAACCGAACCGTTGCCATACAAGGCTATCTTGGAACATAACTCTGCTCTAAATACAAGAGTCAGATCCGACATTAAGTAGATAACCGTGGTCCATCTGCATTCATAATCGAAATAATTATTTCCAATAAGACTATTGGCGCCTAATTCAGGACATGAAATACAAAAATAAGCCTACATTAATGCATGCATGTTAGGGACTGAGCAATATTCACCAGCGGGGACGGGAACGGTGCATTTTAAAAATGCCTCCCAAATAATCCAGTACTGTATTCTCTCATTGAAATAAAAAGGTATAAATATTCAAAGGTTCAACCGATTAATTGTAATCTTTACTTCTTTACAAACTGCTGTCTATTGTACTGCAAAAGATTGACCAGGTCCCCCTCCTCAGAGAAACTAAACATGCTCCCGTTCCTCCCCAGGTTGCACAGGTCCTTCCTCCTCATAAATATTGCACGTTTCCTAAGTTTCTTGCACGGTTAACATATCCCAATGAAGACAATATTAAAGAATGCAATGTTTCATTTTAGTAGAATTTCAGCAACGACTTACAGAACAACCTGTGGCCGTAGCTGCAGCCTCAAAACAGGCGGTGGCTTTGTTCATGAGAATCAGTAGATCGCCGACAGATGGCGCTCGTAGGTAGTAATCTAATTCGGTTAATTCAGGAATGATGTTGGGCTTAGCTCCTCCATTGGTGATAACACCTATAAACAATAAAAATATATCAATGAACACCAATATATACATAGTACAGTTCCTGCATGCATGCAGTGACGTATATATACTATAAAAGAAGCTCTGCCTGCGTCCGTGTCTGGGTCAGTCCGACCGTGCCACTGTGTAGTAGTATGAAAAGAGCAGTATGCGCTGTGTGTGCGTTTCTGATAATGGGGAGTAATATGATCTTAGACATGGTGACCGGTGAGAGTAGGAATGAGAAATATGTAGGGGACGGGAACACGATCGCCAAATCAAAATCAAAAGCAAAGTTTAGATATAATAATTCAATTTTAATTAGACATTCTACGCATTCCACTTTTTCAAAATATAAAGGAAGGTATAAGAAAGTATGTAAGGCACATTGATCGAATCCTCATTCAGGAATTTGTAAAGGCAAAGTCATCGACAGTTAGATGGTTGGTGGATGTGGCTTCATGATTAGAGCATTAAGATATATCGATGATTTGTTACACCCTAATGGTTTAAATACTAATATCGTGTACTAACAGTTTAGCCCTATCAGAAGGCCGTAATTTAGTATGTGCCACACATGTGGAGAGGCATGATGCGAGGTTCCTTCAATATTTTCAACCTCTGGAACTAGTGAGACGAAACCTTCCGGAATATAACCTAATTTGGGAAGGGTGTTATCTCCCCTGTTCCACTAGAGGCGCGTTGGTGAGGGGAACTTCCGGTAAGTACCACGGACACTCCCAATTAATAATTACTTCTAAAATATTGGTTTGGTTTAAACTTATTTATTGTACCATTTGTACATGGGATTGCGGTCAAGTTCTTACAACTTATTCAACCCTCTCCCAACAGAAATACATACTACAATACGTGCATATAACATAACAGACATATATCTATTAATACAATATAAACTATATATAATTATCAAGTTGTTGAGATGCACTGAAAGAATAACGAACATAATTTTGCACATTTCAAGCTGCATTAATTGATGTAGGAATGTTCCCATGCATGTAACACGCGGTGTTACCTCGCGCAACATAACATTTCACCTGAGGTCACGGAGATTATTATTCAGTTAATCTTTGACTGTTCTTTATGAATTTCTGAACGGCTTCAAACATATCGGTATTAGCTTTAAATGACAACGATTCATTCCCTCAGAGCAAGTGGTGGAGTGTACAATTTGGAGGTAGCTTGACGTGCATTTTGCCCCTTATATTATTGTATAAAGGACATGTAAAGAAGAAATGATGAGCGTCCTCGCTTGGTTCTCCGCGTACAGCCTGCAGTATTTGATAGATTTCTCCGTGTTAAGTCGGCAAATATTATCCATATAATGTATACATGAGCCGTCGGTTCATATGCAGATATTGCAGACAGTTATTTCCCTTGATATTATAAAACAGATTTCTCAATCTATAAATTTAATCATTGTACACTGTTATAAATTACCGTTGTTTCACAGCAAATGTATGTTGGAGTTTACAGTACATTCAATCGTAAACACATTAATCTGTAAATTGAACTGTAATATTTCAGTTGACATCAACTGCAATGGGTAAACTGCGCACACACGGAACATAAAATTCTTGTTTTCCCTGAAAGGAGGTTGATATCTTTGCACACGAAACGCTCAGTTGCAAGAAACATCCGACACATGCGTTGTACGATACAACATTCAGAGCATTATCAGAAGACGCGCTGGGACGGACGCAGCGGCTAACTTTAATTTTCGGTCTACAGTACGGAATGGTTTTGGTTTTGTCCATCTTCACATTTCAAGCTATATAATACACTAACGTTCCATCATTTAGTGTTCGACTTGCACATGCGAAGATGGGTTTTATCTGACTTGGAGTTGTAGCTACTATTCGTATAATAATTGCACAGATTCGTTCGTGATTATTTACGAAGCTTGTGGTGATCGCATTTGTAAACACGAAGAGCAATGGCCATTTCGGCCTTCCAGTGACCTACATTGCCGCGGAACCGATAATTGTAGACAATGGTGCCACATTTGGCTACCCAAATTTTACAGCTGAATGCCTGTCAATAAACGGTAATTATAAAATACGGTGCAACATTTTACAGTTCAATGCCTGTTAAAAAACGGTAATTGTAAAATACGGTGCAACGTAATTTTACTGTTGAATGTACTGGCACCTTTTCTGCCAGTACATTTAACTGTGAATTTACGGTGTGATTTATAACAGTGTAGGAACTATTGGTAAAAGGGAAACTGAGGTCATTGCCTACCGAAAGAATAGTGATTCCGCGGGACGATTATATATATATATCCTCTCCGAAAAGGACTATATATATTGCATCAAACTCTATCAGAAGATATCAGAGGTATATCATCTAGATCCTCATTTGGATTAAAATATTGTCAAGATAGGCTTCAAAATTAAATGAACGCCACGAGCCATTTGCCAGTATCAAATCAATGGAGCGTGGCGTGATTCTTAACGTTCCCGTCCATGTGTTGTATATACTTTACCATGCATCCGCCATTCTGGTTTAAGCTGCTGACGAAGACAGGACAGGTTTTGATAGCATAGTACGGCGGCATCGAGGGCATTGACTCCTTCCCAGGGAAAGGCAGAAGCATGGCTCGCTTTTCCTCTGTACGTTATCAGCATCCTGGGTTATTTCAAATATCAATGAATTATTCAAATATCAGCGAATAACGACAGTTGACTCAGCGTGTGTTAGTGAGAGTGAAATGTTGCAGACGATTAAAAGTTGATATATATTTTTTTAACGTATACAGAAACTAGAAACAGTTTGAACGCATGTACGACTGACAGGAGACATGTGACATTTCAGCGTGACAAATGGTCAGATGAATTCATCACAGTCGGGTGAACGAATCAAAAAGTGAGTGTCTCGTACATCTTCAAATCTAACCCAGTCTCTTGGAACACATTTCCGAATCCATAAGGAATCATTGCAATATCCGAGCCAGTGTATCGATCGATCTGTTAGGATCGATACACTGGCTTGGTTAGTTACCCATACCAGTTCTGGAAACAAATAGATCAATGGGGTTTCCTCTAAATCAAACCAATCAATGAACGCGCCAAGCTAGCTGATTACGCCAACCCGCTGCGAGGTATGGGATGTGAGAGGTTCGAATTTCATCGCGAACCAAACTGCTTTGAGGTCAGGCTGAAATCGACATCGGGAGTCAACGCAAAACCCGCATGCTTGTGATACCCACATGCTAATTCAAAACAAGTGCGGGGGATGAAATGTACGAGATTGTATCACAGAGGTATTGAGTCAACAACTCACTCGAATCACCAAAAATGTCCAGGTAAACCCTCTGTGAGGAGATTTACCTAGGTTTTGTGACGATGATTGGATGGGCGAATTGTTTAATTTAATGCAGTCATTTCCTCGGCAATAAACAGTAAGTCTGCTTCGCTTTCGTCGGTTGTAGCAACTACTAATTTACTAGCAGCTACATTTGACACAAATGTCGCAATTGCGACAGTAGCTGGCGACTCTGCATGCAAAGTCGACCACTACTGACGCAAAACGAGATTTGTGTCATTAGTGGTTGCTATTGCAAGTATATCAAAGATTTAGTCATACATCATGTGTGCTATATTTTTTGCCTCAAATAATTACTGTTGTTACCAGTTGTGACACTAAGCGTCAACATGCTCGCTACCATTCACAACGCAGTTGTGACATTAGCTGGTGAAACTGACAACTGCTAATGACACAGTTGTTGAAATTGCGACAATTGTGTCATCAGTAGATGCTACAGTGGGTGGATAATGTCTCCGGATAATATAATTCTTGGCTTTGTAGTTGATGGCAAATACCTTGAAATCGAAAGCATGTTCATATCTAGAAGGTTAGAATCAGTGGGATGACTCATCAATGCGGCATCAACGCCTTCCAAAGCTCCCTTGTTGATTAGCTTCACCTTCGCACCTCCTCCCTCCTCGGCAGGACTTCCTAACACCGTCAACTGGATAGAGTATAACCAAAGGTTAGAAAGAATAAATCAATGATTGTCTCCAAATCGAACCCACATCGTCTACCACATCAGCCACCTAACCATACAGGACTGGCGCTCAAATCCCCTACCCGCGAAAGTGAGAGCTTGTGTAAACCGGCTATATAGTACACTGGCCTGTACGACCCGGTATTGTTGATCCAGATACCATTCGCCAATAACACAATATTACAGACTTGGCAGTGACAGGGGAGCTCAAGCAGCCCTTCCTGCCACCACCAATGCGATAGGCCATGACAAAGGTCGATGAAAAAAACATCGCTCTCATCGCGTGTCTAGGATGACGAACACGTTATGTGTCATTACGGTGGCTTATTGGTGCCATTATAAAACGTCTAATTTTCTATGTGAAACGTCGTATTATCTGTGCCGTTTTCAGTTTGGAAAGGGAATCACACAAAAAATGCAGAATGAATCACACTGAAAATTTGAAAATCACACGAAAACTGCGGAACCACAATGAAAATCATTTTCTCCGCGGTGGAAATATTAAGCCTTACCTGTGATGTTTTCGTACCGATTACTAATATTGCTAGATGATGGTTCCGTAATTTCCTACATTAGTCAGTACGACTTCAGGCAATTACATCAAGCCACAATTCAATCCACATTTATACAGATTTATTTGACCGAACTTATTGCTTATGTTATACATTTCAGAATGATCCCATATAAAACCTATTCCATAATTGTCATTTTTTTTTCTATCTAATATTTGTTTTATATGTATTCGGAGTCGTATTAACACAGTCGTTTCACGTGGTTGTTTCTTATTCGCTTCTATTGACATTACATGGCCTGGGCGATTTGAGTTATGCCCAAGCCTGGAAAGGGGTCATTTCGCTCCACCCCTATACCACCGCTGACAAAATGTTTTTCACAATCCATGGGTTAGGAGCCGAAACATTCCACAATATATCTTGGGATTAAGCTCTATCAGTTATTGAAAGACTAAAGTCAAGATGGCGGAAAAAAAACAAAAAAAAACAACAGATTATTCCGTCAGACTCTCAAGAAAATATATTTAGCTATTTTCTCCTCATAAACTGCATAATGTATTAGAAAATAATTATCTGATGTCAAATAAATTAATGTTGGGGGTGATTTTTGTACAGAGGCAGATATTTGAAGACAAACAACGATAACGCAACTTTCCAGTCACATACCCTCCCCCAATTCCCCGCCCCTGGATCTAGTAGGATTAACTATTTATTTATTTCTAATTTACCTGTTTGTGTGAGTGTACATACTAATAGCCAGAATAGCTCAAATGTAGTTATTCTTTGCACGATCAACATGTATACTACTCTTATTATTGCATTTACTGTAACCTCAAGTGGTACTCACACATTTCATTGTCCAGCCCCTTGTCTATAATTTTACCTCCAGTCTTATGAATAATTCATGATTATGTCCCCTTACCAAACTTTTCACCGCAGATTCAGAACGAGGATAACAAAAGAGCTGAACTTTCTGACTTTTCCTGTACAAAGGATTAGGGGACAATTCAAAATGGCGGACACGCGGTGTCATCAAAAAGTACTTTCGGGCTTTTCTATACATATTTTTCGAATTTGTTTTGCCTAAAAGGTCATGAGAGTATTACAGTTTGCCAAAATTATTTTCTATCATAATTTTGAGAGAAAATACTAAAAGATAAAAAAATAAAAATAATAGGATGACGCCCCTATGACGTCATCTTTGTGTCCATCTTGGATTTGTTGCATTTTCTTGTAGAGCTTGACCCAGATATATAGTGTAGAAAGTTTCAGCTCGGTAACGAGGATATATAGGCCCCTTGACCCGTTGTTAAGATTATGATTACGCGGGGGTCGAGGTAGGGAATAAAAGGCCCATTTATTTACCTCGAGCAATTCGGTAACGAGCCCCTGTGGCTGGAACAGGACCCCTCGAATCGCCCAGGATTGGTAGGGTTAAATGAACTGTCACCGGTATTGTTATTATCTCTCCGGTGATTGTGCTTGTCATTATTTTGTGTGCTTCGCTTTCTGCCAACTTTGGCTGTATACTATACTAGGATGTGGAATATGAACGGAACACCATCCTACCTTCCCCAACTTGTTCTCCGAAGCCTCCATGGCGGCTTTAACTCCTAAACCTGCAGCCACTCCTACTTCAGCGATCAAATTATGACCACAGGCGTGTCCGATCTCCGGCAAGGCGTCATACTCACAGAATATTACCACATGGGGTTTAGCATCTTCTTCCCCGAATGTTGCCCGGAATGCCGTATTTAAGCCCTTGTATTGCCGTTCTACTTTAAATCCTTGATTTTCCAGAAAATCTGTAAGTATTGCATGAGCGTGGTGCTCCTCAAATTTCAATTCCGGATTTCTCCAAATTTCTTGGCTGATAGAATTTAACTCTGTCGCTGAGTTATCCACAGCTGAGCCAGCAACTTCATAAATGTTAGACAACATACTTGATCAAGAGCGAGACTACCTTCAGCCACCGAGTGTACTGTTCATAATGATAGGACTAGGCCTTTGAGACAAATTTATCTCACATGGCTCAGGTTTATGTATATCAACATATTATCGCACATACATTTACCTGTAGCGGCATAAATAAAAAAAACTGTGTCGATGTCTCCGTGATATATGAGTAGTATATAGCATTGATTACGAGTCAGGTTGACCTTTGACCTCAGAAATTTGCATATCACGCGACAGAGGTCAAAGGTCAATGAGTGCACTTGAGTTGACCTGTATCCTTTCATCTTGTCTTTGACCTTGGATCATGTTTAGACATGTTAGGGTTGAGGTTTTTCCATCACGTGCGGTATGACGTCACTTCCGGTCTGGGTGAATGGGGCGTGACCTGTGAACCTGATAGGACATGTACTGACCTGTCTGTGGGGTTTTCCCCTACAATGTCGTTCACCTTCGTGTTTTTTCGGTGAGGTGCGAAGGGTACGTCCGTGTCTTTTCGGTGAGGTCAGTGGGAACATGATAGACCATGTACTGTCTGTGGGGTTTTTCCCGCCAGAATTTCGCTGTCGTCTGCTGGGAGGGGGGGGGGGTGCGCAGGTGTGTGAAATCACGTGATAGTTCAAGGTCATTTGAATGATAGGAATGCATGTACTGACCTGTTCATTCATCCGGGGACTTGTTTACATCCGGGTCATTCATTGTAGTGGGTTCCGCGCAAGTGTGTGACGTCACTTCCGGTTTCACTAAAACTACCTCGGAACACAGAAGAGTTCCAATTTTTCCTTAGACGTAGGGTTCGGATTTTCAACATCCGGGTTTTCCCCCGCCCGGCCCGGCCCGGCCCGGCCCGGCCCGGCCCGTCCCGCCCCGCCCCGCCCCGGCCGCAGCGCGCGCGCGCGCGCGGGTTATCCGGAAGTGCGCGGCATCACCGAAACTGCGCGGATGAATTTCGGGTCAAAATGGTCACATCCATGTCAAAAGGTCAAAGGTCCCCCTTCCGGCAAGGCTCGGCCCTCTTCGGGACAATAGATAGCCTTTATCCGCCCTTCCGAAGCATCCATGTATAGAGGAAGAGGGTCTCCGACAATATTACCATCTATTTATCCATGCTAAATGACCAGTGGGGAACCCCCAGTTTTCCCCAGAACCGTATTGGCACGAAAAAATACATGAAACCATGGAACTTATAGTAACAAACTTAATCTATAGGTGTTGGAAGCGTCTCCAATCGCCGTCTTCCTGGTCTTTACCCTTAACCGCTGACATGAGCTTTAACTTTTAACCTTTAAAATCCGCATGTAAACACACCCATAGTGGTTCCTCCAGCGTGGATGTGCTGTAATGGAGGGGCTAATAAAAGGATTGACCTGTAATCTTTGATTGTTGCTCTCTTTTTGGACTAACCCATCAGAATAGTACGTATCACCGACTACATCCGTAGAGCTACGTATAGGCGCGCATGTGTGACATGGTCTATAAAACACGCCCCTCTGCATCCCACACCTCATTCCTACGGTTACAGAGCCATCATGGAGACCTATCCCTAGGCGACTCGCATTTTACAGCATGCGACCGTGGTTAATTCACTCACGGATTACCGAGCAGTGGTTCGGTCCACATTTGGAGATGGCGACGACAACGAGGGGCGACGCCAGATCCTGAAAGAGTTCACAGAAGCGGTCCTCGACAGAGTGCACTCGATGGAGTGGAGTCCATCACTACTGGACTATGACAGCCATCCTTGATGCCCGGACTATGGACCAAGAACGCTCACCCCGGAACCAGCTACGGCTCGTTGGCCTAGTAATGGTCTTTGCCCTATTGATCCTGACGCTGTGGCGATGACAGCGACAGAAAAAGAACGGCTTTTCAGAGCCTCCACAGATGCGCTTATGTGCAACCGATATATACGAGAGTCAGTCACAGTGTGCGTCATTCACCGATCGTCATTGGGTCAACCATGTCACCGAGGGATCTGACCATAAATACGAGAGACACTCAGAGTGTGTGTCATTCACCGTTCGTCGTTGGGTCAACCATGTCACCAGTCCTACGAGCCATCCTTCCCTTACACCCCGGGTGGGGTTACACGTCTATGAAGATAAAGTCACCCTCGTTGAAGACCGTGGAGATGTTTGCTGGTCGCCCGCTGAGGTCGTATCGAATACGGTTACGCTACACCGTGACGGCTGGACCAAATTTAAACGGGTGTTGAGCGGTGAGCTCGACGGAAACCTCATCCACATAGACAATACCAGCTACGTACACCGTGGATCCTTCTTCCCACGCCTGGGCCGTTACCAAGACCCTACGAGAAGCTTCACCCTAGACCCCGATCTGTGGACAGCCTTCGAGAAAGTGGTGCATATTGTGGACCAGCTGTTCCCACCGGACGAGCGGTCAGCTGTTCAGTTGGGCTGGGCTCGTGCCCTGAGTGAAGCGGCGGCAGAAACCAATGAACAAATTATCAAACCTAGCAATGAAGCGGAGGTAGACGACGATGCCATTGATGATCCGGCTAGACTGTCAGCCTAGTGACATGACCACCCGATCCTTTGATCTCACGGGGTTCTCCCTATAAATAGGAGAGACAGTCAAATCTTGTACCATTCACGTACTGATCATGACGGAGCCAGTACGGGCGTTTCTCAGCTTGACCCCCGAGGTTTTCCTGCACGTCTATGCGGATAAGGTCGATATCATGGAGGAGGTGAGAGACATCTGTGATGCAGACCCTACACAACCGTACCCGGCTCATATTCGTCTGTCCCGGGAGGGCTGGACCAAATTCAAACGGGTGTTGTCTGGTGAACTGGACGGCGATGTGTACATCCGACGCGGCCCCTTCTTTGCTCAATTGGCTCGGCTAGATGGGGGGTACAGTGCATTTTACCCTTCACCCTGTTCTATGGTCTGCATTGGAAGATGTGGATCAAGTGTTTACGGATGAAGAGCGGTCATCATACGAGTTGGACTGGTTATTTACCATGGGCAATATACTGGTAGAAGTCGAAGAAGAAAATCAGAAAGAAACTCCGGCCCAAGATATACCGTTATAAATAAACGATAGAGCCCGGGTCCATCATCATTTGTCACCATGAAGCGCTGGGAGAAGGTGTTGGATAACTACAGTCCCGACAGTCCGACGGCCTATAGTGCATTGTCGGCTCTCTATCGAGCGGCCAAACCCCAGGGGATACAACGTCCGAGATTGGTTAAAAAAACACCTATACCTTACATCGATCTGTCCGTCGCCATTTTCTACGAAACCGGGTCATCGTGGGTGGTATAGATGCCCAGTGGGAAGCGGATTTGGTCGATATGAGCGCCTTTGCCAAACACAACGATGGGAATCGGTATATCTTGACGTGCATCGATATCCTGTCGAAGTATGCGTGGGTGGTACCAATCCGGACGAAAACGGGTGCGAATCTCATAGCGGCGTTCAAGGACATCTTCAACACCGGGCACAAACCCTTGTATTTGCAAACCGACGAAGGCATGGAATTCCTCAACAGACCGTTCCAACAGTTTCTGAAAGCCCAGAAGGTGTTTTTCTTCCATACGTACGAGACCAAGGCTTCCGTTGTGGAAAGGTTCAACAGGACATTCAAAGGCCACATGTATAAATATTTCACCTATAAGAATACAAGGCGGTACATCGATGTTCTCCCGAAATTTGTGAGTGGATACAATCGAGCCTATCACCGGAGTATAGAGAGAGCCCCCATTACCGTCACCCAACGCAATGAAGCCCTTATCCGGCGTGTCTTGTACCCCAGGCAAGCGCAGCGAACGCCGAAGGAGGTGTTCAAGGTCGGGGATCCTGTACGGATCAGTAAAGTCAAAGGTCAATTTGAGAAAAGTTACTTGCCCAACTGGAGCGATGAGCACTTCCTGATTAAACGGCGCCTACCCCGACAGCAGCGAGTCTATGAACTGCAAGATCTTCAAGGGGAACCGTACGTTGCTAGGGACGTTTTACGACACGGAATTACAGCCTGTCGTAAAAACAAAGCAAGACTACTACACGGTGGAGCAGATTTTGAAAACGGAACGCCGCCGTGGCAAACTGTTTCAATCCGTCGAATGGCAAGGCTGGCCCAGTTCCTTCAATTCCTGGGTCGCGGCCAACCAGGTGAAACGACTATAAAGCCAGACACCACTACCGTCATCCTTCATTCCACGTTCGACCATGAACACGGCGCTATGGACCAACAGCAGCTGCCTCTGAACACAGCGTCTCCCAAAACGCGCAAAGCGCAAGTGAGCTTTGTGGCCATAGTGCTAATTCTGCTGAGTGTGTTGTACGGAGGAGTGTTTTACGACGTAGCCTATCTCAGCACTCTACTTAACCAACTTAGAACTCCAGCCACCAGTCAAACCAGTCTACAGACCTTCTCTACACCAGTCAACCTTGTGATCGAAACGAGCCCAGTCATCACCACCACACTACGTGTACAAGCCACATCGAGCTCCACACCAAGTATACAGTCAACATCTACACCAAGTACACCCACTACGTCTCAAAACCCACCAGATTTCATCACTCACAGTGAACAGACAACGACGACCGACGTTGTACCCACCACCACCACTCCAGTTCACTCGTACCAAATTTACAAGAGCGGGTTACCACGACAGCGCATACAGCTCAAACCATGGACCCTCGGTGGCAGCATCCCTTCACTTGCGCCATCGCAGGACCGACGGGCTCCGGCAAAACGCACTTCGTCAGGAATTTCCTTCAACACGCCGACAGCATGATCGCCCCACCCATTGCCCGAGTCGTGCGGTGTTATGGAGAATGGCAGGCAGCGTATGCAGCAATGCCCCATATCACGTTCGTGGAAGGCCTACCTAACCTGGCCGATTTGGAACCCGACACCTTGGTGGTTCTGGATGATCTCATGGCGGAGATGGATGCGCGCGTCACCCAACTCTTTACCAAAGGCAGCCATCATCGACGGCTCAGCATCATCTACATTGTGCAGAATCTGTTCAGTAAAAACAAAGAACATCGGAACATCAGCTTAAATGCCCACTGTCTGGTGGTCTTCAAAAACCCGAGAGACACCACTCAACTGCTGCACCTGGCGAGACAGATGTATACCGGCTGCACACCGTTTGCGTTGGAAGCCTTTAAAGATGTGACAACCGCTCAGCACGGGTATATGCTCTTCGACCTCAAGCAAGCCATCCCCGATCACCTTCGACTACGGACCGGAATCTTTCCCGGAGAGACCCACCACGTTTACATGCAAAAATAATGTAAACACACCCACAGTGGCTCCCTCAGCTGGGGTGTGTGTGTTTGATGATGGGGATAATAAAAAGAATTAATACCACATCATGGTTGACTTTGTCTCTGTTCGATATTCAGGAGATAGCCCGCAAAGGGATAAAAAGAGCAGAGTTGTGGGTTCTAGCATTAGTTGTACATGATGTCTGCGCGAGTACGGAAGCACGCCCCGACGCTCCGTGTATTGAAGACGGCCCCACCCGAGTTGGTCCGAACCATTGTACGCGGTGCGGACCCTGACCGTGTACGCTGTCTGTGTGAGATAGGGTACAACCTGTTAAAAGGCAACGTACCACTGACTCCGGCTCAGAAGACCAAGTTGACCAAGCATAAGACAGGTCTCCGAACCCTAGTCCAGAAGCGAGTCTCTCAAACACAAAAGAAAAAGGTGTTACAGAAAGGTGGCTTTCTCGTGGCCATCTTAGCACCGTTGGCCGCTTCCGTGTTGGGTCCAGTATTGGACGGACTCTTCGGCCGACAATGAACCACACGAAAAAAATGGTCCTCGTCGAACCACGGCTCCTTCAAAACCTCCAATCGCCCTATCCTGCCCCACCTATGGTGAAGACCATAAACACCCTCGATGAAGAGATGCAACAGATCTTACAAAGACCGGGGTTAAGCGACAGTGAGAAAGTACAACGGTACAATGAGACGCTTCAACGGTATATGACGTTCATGGACCAATACAAAACCCTCTCTACCCCAGCACTACTACCACCACCACCACCACGCGACACACCGCCGACCTCAGTACAGCTCCAACAGCCGCCATTACCATGGGTACCACCCACAGCCCCACAGTGGGTGGAAGATGAAGTCCTGAAGAGTGTTCCTGCATCGTTCAAGAAACAAGCTGGCCTGGTATTACAACGGATGAAACAGAATCCTAACATGACTTGGAATGATAAAGGCGAACTCCTGGTACAGAATCAGGTGGTGCCCGGTACCCACATGACGGATTTAGTGAATGACCTGATGCGTCAACGCAGGTCGCACACGGATCCTCGAGGATGGGAGGTCTTCGCTCAAGGCTTGAAAGACATGCATGTACCACAGGAATTGGTGGGGAACCCCCACCGCTGGGTCTTTATGCAGCGGACCCATCAATCGCCGAGTGGCCCACTACCTTCTTGGGAAGCCGAGTGGGAACCGGGGTCACCCCCAAAACACCACCACAACGGGCACCTTCTTTCCAGGCCTTTAAAAAACCACCCTTAATCAGGACACCCCACATATCCAGAGCCGTGACACGTAGCAAGTCACCGCGACGAACACGACGCCGGACACAACCGCCCAAGGCCTGGAACACCTATTAAAACCAACAGCAGCAGCAGGACAGCTCAGTCGCTATGTTTTACCTCACCCAACCCAGTAACAGTTCGCTGGATGTGTTTCCTGACAACACCATGGCCAAGTACGTCACCCAGTTACCGCAACCGTTGCATTTACCTGGACGATGGGAATGTGGCCTCGTGGATATCCAATACCCTTACTCGTGGTACAACGTGCGAGCCAGTGAAGTGTGGTACGAGGTGACCTACGAAGGCAAAAACACCCGACTCGAAGGCCAATACGATACCCACAAGGAGTTCATGGGTGGGCTGACAAGACTGTTGCATTATAAGGCTCTACGGGAGGTCACGAATGTTTCAAAACCCATCAAATCCTTTCCCTTCAAGAATCACGTGGACTTCGATTACAAAGCACACAACGACAAGGCACAGATCCTTCTCACCGCCAACGTGAGTGTCGTACTGAGTCCTATCCTACAGCAAATGCTGGGTCTCGCTCACGCGACCTACACGGGTCCATCCGAGGACCATGGCCAGATCCCGATGGATATGAAGTCGGGTATGTACGGACTCTACGTCTACTCGGACGTGGTCGACAACCACATGGTGGGCGATATCAACACATCTCTGTTACGGGTGGTCCCCATTAAAAAGACGTATGGAGATCAAACCACGCACAGTTTCACCCACATGCTCTACCTGCCCGTACGACAAACCGACATCAACACTATCACGGTGGATATAAGAGATGACACGGGACGACCGGTGGCATTCGAACGAGGAAAAGTGGTGCTGACACTTCATTTTCGACAAGCACGTGCTCCCCACTTTGCATAATGAAGGTCCCTTACGAGTGCGATGCACGCAGCTATATGGACTATTATGCCCTTCCAGTCTTTAGTGGTGCACGCATGCAACGAGGACATGGGCTGGGAAACATACTCGGGAGCATTGTCAAAACGTTCCTGCCCTTGGTGACGCGTGGGGTGAAAGCAATCGGCAAACAAGCGGTACGCAGTGGACTGCAAGTGGCCGGTGATGTCTTGGGGGGTACGGCACCCAAAGAAGCCTTGAAACGGCGGGCCAAAGAAGCGGGAGGCGTCTTGGTGGCCAAAGCACAACGCACCGTAGGGAATAAAAGACCTGCACCACCGAGACCGCGCACCAGTCGACGACCGACCCAGCGACGACGCACATCGAAGACCCAGGATATCTTTTCTTAAACATGTCCTTGATCCACGCAGAGTCCTGCCCCTACACCAACAGTAAATTTGATTTGTGGACCGTGCCGCCCACACAGACCAGTGCCGAACAAGGATTATGGGTGGAGCATCTCCCGCTCTCCAGCATCAACGAAACAGGGCCCATCGAGTTCACCATCAGTAATGCGGATACGGCCTATGTGGATTTAGCCCATACATACTTGTATGTGAAAGCCGAGGTCGTCAATGGGGATGGCTCCAGAATCATCCAAGCTGCAACGGTGGGCCCCACGAATCTCTGGCTGCACTCGATGTTTCAACAGGTGGATATTTTTCTCAGCGACAAACTCATCAGTGACTCGACCAACACGTACCCCTATCGAGCCTACATCGAGACACTGTTGTCGTATGGACGAGAGGCTTAAAAGTCTCAGCTGACAGCCGCTTTATTCTACGAGGACACACCCGAGCACATGGACACGGTGGACAATGTGGGATATAACAAACGGAAGGCTTTCACTGCGAACGGTGCCTCGGTGGATCTCATGGGTTGAATACACGCAGACATGTTCATGCAAGACCGGTACCTCTTGAACAAGATCCCCATCAAAATCCGACTGATACGGGCGCCTCCGACCTTCGCCTTGATGGCCACTAACGTAGATGGGCATGCAGCTGACTATAAGATTGTTATCCAAGACGCAGTCCTGTATGTCCGAAAAGTAAAACCGAATCCAGCCGTTCAATTGGGACACATGAAAGCCTTGGAAACAAAACCAGCCCAGTACCCTATCCGACGTGTACAAACCAAAGTGTTCTCTGTGCCTGCTGAAAATATGAGCGCCAACAAAGAAAACCTGTTCCTGGGGGAAGTACCCAAGCGATTGATCCTGGCCTGTGTGGAAAATACCAGTTTCAGCGGAGCCTACCCAGAGAATCCGTTTGACTTTAAACATTTCGGCATCAATTTTGTGGCCCTGCATGTGGATGGACAACAGGTCCCAGCCACGGCCTTAACACCGAACTTTGGGCGCAGGAATTTCATTCGAGCCTATCAGAGCCTGTTTACAGCCACCGGTCAAATCAACCAGGACGAGGGGAATATGATCAGTCGGGAGGACTACGCGAACGGATACACGTTGTTCTGTTTCGATCTGACCCCCACCTTAGATAACGACCATCAGCTGGCTCTGGCCAAGCAAGGCAATTTACGGTTGGAAATCCACTTTGCACGAGCCCTCGGGACCACCGTCAATGTGATCTGCTACGCCGAGTTTGACAACATCATTCAAGTGGACAAGGCGCGCAACGTCCTGTGTGACTTTTCCACCTAACATGGATACAGACCAGATAACCACCGTGCTGGAGAATGACCCAGGGACACGTATGGTCTTTCAATGGGTGTTCGCCCGAGATGTGTTCCCATTAGACCGTATGTATCCTGCTGCATACGTTCTCAACACGGACCCGATGGATCGGCCCGGTGAACATTGGGTGGCCGTGTACTTGACAGAACAGCAGGGCGAATACTTTTACCCGTACGGCCTGCCACCCCTCCATCCCGATTTAACAGACTTCATGGATCAAGGCACAGAGACGTGGTGTTGGAACAGTCAAACGTTGCAAAGCCTGACCAGTAGCGTGTGCGGACAATATTGCTTGTTTTAACTGTACCATCGATGCCGGGGAAGGACCTTATCTACCACCGTATAGATGTTTGACGAGTATCCCAAGGCCGAGGACCGCGATGTACTCGTATATGACTGGGCCGCCCATCATTACAATGTACAAGCCCCGTTCTGGGCTTAAGTTCTTTCAATGTACAAGCCCCCTGTTCTGGGCTGAAGTTTACAAGCCCTCTGTTCTGGGCTTCAGTTCTTTCAATGTACAAGCCCCCTGTTCTGGGCTTCAGTTCTTTCAATGTACAAGCCCCCTGTTCTGGGCTTCAGTTTTCACGTGGTTGTTCTCACGTTGTTGTTCTTCACTGAATAAAAAAAATGAGATCTCATCAAAAAAAACCCTGTCTTGTGTGTTTTCTATATGAGCATAGTGCATGAAGGCTATAACAGACATGTGGGGAATCGGTCAATGAATGGCCTGAGAAAAGTAGCCAATCAGTGGCCTAGGATGGGGCCAAACGTAACCCATCAATGTCCTGAAAACAATGCAAGAGCACTGCAGTAAAATAGAGAGCCAATGAAATCAGCCCACAGACCAAGTACATGTTTTGGTCTAGGTTACGAGCGGGCATTCCAACATTTGACGAGGAGTTACAAGTTACAAGAGCCATAGGTGGAGTGAAGTGAGAAACAAAATGAGATCTCACCAAAAAAACCTTGTCTTGTGTGTGTTTTCTATATGAGCATAATGCATGAAGGTTATAACAGACATGTGGGGATTCGGTGAGACTGGTTTTAAACACCGTTGAGAAAGTAGCCAATCAATGGCCTAGGATAAACCGAAATTCACCCGCGCACTTCCGGTGATGCCGCGCACTTCCGGATAACCCGCGCACGCGCGCGCGCTGCGGGCGGGGCGGGGCGGCGCGGGGCGCTCCGGGCCGGGCCGGGCCGGGGAAAACCCGGATGTTAAAAATCCGAACCCTACGTCTAAGGGAAAATTGGAACTCTTCTGTGTTCGGAGGTAGTTTTAGTGAAACCGGAAGTGACGTCACACACTTGCGCAGAACCCACCACAATGAATGACCCGGATGTAAACAAGTCCCCGGATGAATGAACAGGTCAGTACATGCATTCCTATCATTCAAATGACCTTGAACTATCACTTGACCTCTCCGTGATGGAAAAACCTCAAAACCAAGTGCGTACATGCATTCCAGGTCACGCCCGATTCACGCGGAAGTGACGTCATACACCTGCGCACCCCCCATGATGGAAAACCCCCAGAACCAAGTCAATACATGCATACAGTCAGACGAGGTCAAAATACACGCTTCTGATTGGCTGTCAAAGGTCACGATATGCAAATTTTTGAGGTCAAAGGTCATCGGTAGTGAATACACGCACTCTATACTGGAGATCAAAGGTCAATGGGAGTCAATATACGCCCTTGATAGGGGTTTTCCCCTAGTTTAGGGGTAAAGTCCGTGTTCCGTTTTTTATGTTTTTTCTGGAGAAACTTTTACATGCACCCACCCATGCACCCAGGCCCCGATAAGCCCGGGGACCGAAACGACCCCTTTTGGATAGGGTTGATAGGTGTTTTCTCGTAGTTTAGGGATAAAGTCCGTGTTCCGCTTTTTATATTTTCGGGACAAATCCTAATTTTACATACACCCACTCTCCCACTCTCTCAGCAGGCCCCGATAAGCCAGGGACCGATATTAGCCCTTTGAGATAGGGTTGATAGGAGTTTTGCCCTAGTTTAGCGGTAAAGTCCGTGTTCCGCTTTTTATATTTCCGGGACAAATCCTAATTTTACATACACCCAATCCAGGCAGAACCCGATCAGCCAGGGACCGATATTAGCTCTTTGGGATAGAGTTGATAGAGGTTTTCCCCTATTTTAGAGGTAAAGTCCGTGTTCCGCTTTTTATATTTTCGAGACAAATCCTCATTTTACATACACCCACCCATGACTTGCAAAATCCTTCCGTAGGGACCCCAAGTCCCCGACTCAAATGAATGGACGGCATACAAGTCCGTACAGGCACTCCTAATCACGTGACCGCCGCATGATGGAAAAAACCCAGAACCAAGTCAGTACATCACATACAGTCATACCCAGGTCATGATGAACAGGTCAGTACACGCATTCCTATCATTCAATATGACCTTGAACTATCACCTGATCTCCCCGTGATGGAAAAACCCCAAATACAAGTCAGTACAGGCATCCCATAAATGGTATTGCTAAAGGACCCGTGAACGTGCAACAATGTTGCAATTCGGGGAGCCAGGTGTTCGGCACGTGACAACCCAGCAGACGACAACGAAATTCTGGCGGGAAACACCCCACAGACAGTACATGGCCTAGCATGTTCCCACGGACCTCACCGAAAAGACACGGATGTACCCTTCGCACCTCACCGAAAAAACACGAAGGTGAACGACATTGTAGGGAGAAACCCCACAGACATGTCAGTACATGTCCTATCAGGTTCACAAGTCACGCCCCATTCACCCAGACCGGAAGTGACGTCATACCGCACGTGATGGAAAAACCCCAACCCTAAGATGTCTAAACATGATCCAAGGTCAAAGACAAGATGAAAGGATACAGGTCAACTCAAGTGCACTCATTGACCTTTGACCTCTGTCACGTGATATGCAAATTTCTTAGGTCAAAGGTCAACCTGACTCGTAATCAATGCTATATACTACTTATATGGCTTCTTTTCAGGAGAAGTACTGTCTAGATGTCCAAAGCTGTATGAAATATGTATATCAGGTTCAAAGCACGTCATTAAAGGATAACCTCAAAGGTCTATGATCATACGTAGGGAAAGGAAACGCTCCAAATGTTGAGTAAAATGCTGGTTACTGCATGTAATTACGCCAAAGACATGCGGAGAGATTGCGGTTAACCCTATCTGGACCCGCTACCAAACTTTTCATCGCAGCTTCGGAGCGAACCAAGTGAAACAGCTAAAACTTTCAGCCTTTTCCGCGAATCTTATTGACGTCATTTTGAGACAATTTGAATAATCATGAGTGCAAAGGATCTTGGGACAATTCAAAATGGCGATCATGAGGTTTCCCCAGAAAGTCGTGTTTTGGGTCTTATCTGTCAATTTTTTCGCATTTTTTCTTGCCTAGAATGGCATGAAAGTAATTCATTTTGTCACAGTAATTATTCTCTATCATATTAATTAGTTTTTTAAGGAAATATCGAAAATTTAAAAAATCGGGAAATCGGTCTAAAAATAAGCGAAAAATGTATTTCGACAAGATATGACGCCATGATGGCGGTCATATTAGATTTTCTCACATTGTTTTGTAGAGCTGGACTCACATATATTTTATGGCAAGTTTTAACCCTTTACCCAAAGAGCTGAAAAATTATTGAGCTAAATTCATGCTGGAGTATTTCCAAAGCAGTGGAACTTACAATATTGCTATAAATTTGCACGCTAAAAGAATTATTATCTTTTTTTTATTTCTATTATTTTCGGAAATATGGTCACTATATGAACAGGTTAAGAAAGGTTTTATTTTTGGAAATTGTAGGAGTTGTGAAATTTTAGTTACTGCACATGATTGTGCAATTTCACTCCAGAGTACTGACAGAATGCGTTTAGAGTGCACTAAAATACTGGGGGAAAATGCACGATTCTGCTATTGCTGCATGGTGTAATTATAAACACGACCTGTGCGTTAAAATTCCTCTTAAACTCAATCTGCTGTATTGTGCAATTGCTATTGTACTTATGAAAAATTGACCCGATTCATGCGTGTAAATGGACTGTATTTCAGTTAGCAGTCTGAAACTATTCACTTGCAAAATAGTTTATTGAATGCCGTCTTGCTAGATATTAACTGATATATCTGAGTTCAGTATGGCATTGCGGAATGTTATGACGTCCACCTAGGTTCAGGTACATGATGCTATACAGTTTAAAGTGGACGCTAAAAATTCAGTTTGACTGTATCACTGCGGACTGTTCAATGTTCAAGTGTTATTGGATGAGAGAAATAAATAAAGATTTAGCAGCTTGACAACAAGCGCCAGATCTGGTAATCAGTGGCAAGTCGTCGTCAGTCCATACATTTGTTTTGCGCCCACAATTAAAACAAACTTAACAGAACTAGGCACTATATATTGGCACCCAATTCAAACCGGTCATATTTTAAGGTCGCTTGCAAGAGAAATTCTGTCACCCTATGATAATATCTGACCATATGAACTCCGTGACCATACCTCTATTACACGGTGTCCATGGGTCCTCTCTTTCTTTGTAAGACGTTTTGTCCCCAACTTGCCTCTAATTTTCGCTGTCTAATCTGGCTAGATAAGTTTTCCCTCATGAAATATGTAAAAGACCATAGAGTCTGACCTACTTACACTTGACCTACTTGTCTTCGAACTAAAATATACCCCAGTGACTCAAATACAGAGTATTGCTTTTGGATTATATTGAAATGTCGATCAAGACGATGTACTGAGAACAACGAAGTTGCGTGGACCCCATTGTCCAGATTTTGACTGTCTCCATTTGGCAGGACGGTAATGGCAGGGATAACGAGATCAATGTCATCATTTATTTCCAAGAATTTTTACAAGAGAAATATTGCATAATGTGGAAAAATTATTTGGAGAGTTCCAGCGTTTAGGATTCTATCGCGATTCGTCCAAAAAGGGCTCCGACAAGATAAGGTTTGTGATTAAATACTATTTTAACATAATTTTATTTTAAGTTGCTTAGGAGCAATTGTCTTTGTCAAGCCTCGAGTCCCTGATATCACCTCAATAGGTCGTCTCAGTGTGCAGAATGTCTTTTCAACAGCTCTTTGACGGCGTCGCCTCCATGTTTTTGGATATCCCGCTCGTAATCGGCCTTGGCTTGGACCAGAAGTTCGGGCTTTAAGAACACATCCAGAGCTACATAGGCCAGTATTTTACCCTCAGTAAGTGTGCGTGGCTGAGCCTTACTGTCACCTGTTGTTATTGGAGAAATAAAGTTGAAAAACTTTGTACATTAAATATTAATGTAGCGAGTACATTCAATATAGCTAAGCAGAAGTCTGTCTAATCGTAAAATGGCGCCCATCTTCAAACTGTGTCAATCTTGGTCATATTTTGATTATAATTAATAACAATGCTATTCACTACCCAACCTTCTGTGGTATATCATGTTCATGGTGTTACTGATGGGAGGGGCGGGGGGGGGGGGGTAAAATTGCAGCGCAAATGGACTCACATCTGAACTTCAGCTTGAAGTGTTCTTTAAGAACAATTACGAATAATGAATGGAATTCAGAGTTGATGCGTTTTGGAAAAAAAAATTGGAATACAAATTGGTGTTCTGTAAAATATAGCACATAATAGCCGCCATCTTGGATTGACATACTTTCTGGCACTAAGCTGCAATTCTGACATGGCTATCATATTTTTTTATAATGTAAACAAAAAATCATCATGCTGTTTTGCCCTCAAGATGGTACCGGTGAAAGCTCTAGCTCATTGACTTTGACCAATCTTTGCTTTGGTCAAATCTTCTATTAGCCGGTTGCTATCTATTCTTGGAAAGACATGCTATTGCTAGGACTTCATCTGGGTCATCTGTAAGGTCGTCGTGAACGTTAATCACGCGTTTGGCGTGTGCACAATATGCTCGGGTGTTTACCTCTTCCAGCTTGCGTTTCCAACAACACCTGCTTTCTCTAGGATCGACCAATGAAAAACGCAACTTCGATAGATTCTATTACCGGGAATCAAGGCCGTGATTCAGTTCAAAGAGAAAAACAACTTTTCTTCCCAGCTTCTGCATCTGACCGTTTACAATGTATGCTGTAGGTATTACACAAACAACATTTAATGTTGAAGGGCAAAGGTATATTTCTTCCTGTCCAAGGTTAGCCAGAGTAATAAACAGGTAGAGGGGAAATAGGTCTACGGGTCATGCAGTTTAAGGTACGCTAAGCACGCACTGTTTAATGATTATGATGATAGATGGAGTTTTATGAAAACAACACGGCCTCACGAGATAGCTTCCAGCTTTAAAATACCTGATTGGGCAATTTAAAGGACCAGGTATGTTTAGATGGGTAAATGGCCCCAGAACAGGTGCGGTAGAAAATGAAATATCACACACACAAGAAATTGGTCGGTTTGCATGAAGTACAAAATTATATAGTATACACAGAAAAGTTTCAAGGCACCGAGTCTCATCATTCTCGAATAACGAGACCGTGAAGTAGTGCATTCGTGCAAAATCGCCAATTTTGAGGCGAAAACACCTCATATTTCTTTCTATAAACATATGAAGATAAACGATAACCAGAACCAGCTTGATAAAGCATACTCGCTGTTCCAATACGTAGTCGTGAACCAAATCTGGTTCTGGTTATCGTTTATCTTCATGTGTTTACAGAGAACAATAAGAATTATTTTCACCAAAGAATCAACTACTTTTACACGAATGCATTACTTCACGGCCCTGTTACTCGAGAATCAGTGCCTTGAAATTTTTCTCAGTATACAATATAATATTTTCCTTATGCCAATTGAACAATTTCTTGTAGTGGAAGTATTTATTTTGATACTTCAGTATTGCACCTGACCTGGGGCAATTTACCCATCTAAAGATACCAGGTCCTTTCCAAACAAAAATCCGGGATTTTCATTGGCCTGTAAAGAAAACTGGTAGAAAATCCAGCCATTCATAAAGTTTCTGTAAAGGTTCATGGCCCCGGATCTGCCATAGTATAGTCAGCCGTGGACCATGATGACTTTCCTAGGTAATCGCCTGACTCGATTCTCCTATTAGTAAAGATTCATAACTCGGGCATCTATTACTCAGCTGTGACTGATAACGATACAGTAATGGAGAGAGGTTTTTCCAGAACTGTCAGCAGTAGTAGTGTCTACGGATATCCGACAACATTTCACCCGGATGTAAAAACGACGTCACTTCCGGTTTGGGTGAATGGGGCGTGACCTTTGGACATGTCCAGACTTGTCTGTGTCTCTCCGTGTCTTTTGATGTACTGGGATTTTTCCCGACCGCCATTGTGGGAAAATGGCGGATACGTTGACCGGAAAGACCCGAAGGTGACCGCCATTGTGGGAAAATGGCGGATACGTTGACCGGAAAGACCCGAAGGTGACCGCCATTGTGGGAAAATGGCGGATACGTTGACCGGAAAGACCCGAAGGTGACCGCCATTGTGGTAAAATGGCGGATACGTTGACCGGAAAGACTCGAAGGTAACCGCCATTGTGGTAAAATGGCGGATACGTTGACCGGAAAGACCCGAAGGTGACCGCCATTGTGGGAAAATGGCGGATACGTTGACCGGAAAGACCCGAAGGTGACCGCCATTGTGGGAAAATGGCGGATACGTTGAAGAAAAAACGTATAAAAGGGGCGATTTTTAGTGGTTTGGTGTATTCATTGGACTACCAAGCGGAGCTATCTCACCTACCTGCCTGCCTGACCAGCCTGCCTGCCTGACCAGCCTACCAGCCTGTTCTGACGAGAGGAGGGCCTCACTGCAGCATGAGACGTGGAGAAGATTTTCCATGGGACCCAGCAGCACCTCCGGTTGAAGTCTTGCCCGAAGACGAGCGTGTGAGTGACATTTATCGACGTCACTGGGCTACCATACGCCATTGTTTTCACCGTGACCGTTGTCTATTGGACTTGTATAACTTTCGGCTGCAGGACCTCACGTATCTGTCTACCTATGCCGAGAACATTTTCACAGACCAGGTGACAGCGTTCAAGTTGAATATGACATTCGGTTACATCTTACGGCACAAGGAGGCGGACCAGTTGCGGTATTATTACCCCAGCAATAATACCTATGTGTTTGACCAGCCGTTCACGGTGACGGATGCGATTTCTCTGGAGCCATTCATCGACCAACTGACTACGTTGGACCCATTGGAATGGGCCCGGTTGCAACGCCCCAATACCAAATGGCTTGTGGAAATGGTGACCAACGTCACATTTTTCGTCACGAAAATGAGAGATCATCCTATCGGTGCTCCTGTACTACTACCACCTTGGCTGCTTCATCGAAACGGACTGTATGCATTAACGCGAGGGGTACATGGTCCCTACAAAGACCGGAAATGTCTGTCTCGGTGTTTGGCCGTGCATGTGGACGAGTGTCATCCCCAGGCTTGTGATAGAGTGGCCAATGGCTATTGGGAACAGTATTTAGAGGAGCGAGACTTGGATGAGCGGCAGTTCCGTGGAGTCCCGTTCAAGTATTTGGATGTCGTGGAAACTCTGTTCAACATCAATATCTTTGTATACCGATTACGATGCGAGGAGGACATATTTGTGGCTGAATTGGTTCATCGTTCAACAGAACGGTATGCTTCTACGATGAAAGTCAATGTCTTCGACGACAATGGGGTGAGTCATTTTTCGCTGATCCACAATATGAGCCTGTACGCCCAGTCCTACAGTTGTGACCAATGCCATCGGATGTTCAAAGAGTCTTACGACTTACATCGACACGAGAAGAGTTGTGACAACAGTGTGAAGCGAAAATTTCCTGGTGGTGTGTATCATAATACGCCTACTATTTTCGAGGAACTGGCCGATGAGGGTCTTATCATACCGGAGGAGGACCGTTATTTTCCCTACCGGGCGTGTTACGATTTTGAGGCCCTGTTGGAGCCCATGGACATGTTCTCAGCGAAAACGCAGTGGACGCAGCGCCATATTCCCCTGAGTGTGAGCATTTCCAGCAACGTACCCGGCTATGACGCTGCACCGGTCTGTTTCGTGTCCACCGGGGATTCCCATGAGTTGATCACCCGCATGATGGAGTATTTAGAGGAAGCCAGTGCGGCCAGTACGGAATTGTTGGTGTCCAAGTTCCAGGACGTACTGGACCAACTAGACGATCGGATTCCTACACCGGGGGTATCGTTTAGTGACGATGAAGAGTCAGAGTCCGAGTCGGAGTCCGAGCCGGAACCCATGCAGTCGCAGGATGTCCCTTTGCCTAAGGGAGCGTGTCAAAAGTTTTGACGCGAACGCGTTCATATTTGAACGTTCGACTGTTCATTTCCGCATGCGTCAGGCCGTTCATTTTACACATCAGCGTCAGGAAATGAACAGTCGAACGTTCATATTTGAACGTTCATTTTTTTTAACGTTCATTTTTGAACGTTCATTTTAATATGAACGTTCATTTTTCAATGAACTCTGACATTCATTTTCGCAAGTTCGTTTTCGCATGTTCATTTTCTCAGATGTATTTATTTTGCACTAGCTTTCGTAGGTATATAACCCACTTCCTCTGACGAAGTACTTTCGTTCTTTCAAAGCAATTATGGCAAAGATTTGACGTTTATCTACAACAAATTCAATAAATGTATTGAATATAATAAAAGTGGATCTTTCGTACATATTCTGGGGAATTATTTACCCGGAATTATAGAACGAGCGACAAAAAGGAACTAACGCGCGTGTATTATTTTTTGGAAGAAAACGAGATGAACTATATATAATATTAAACTTCGACAAAGAAATATCACCATACTGATGTGGTTTTATTAAAAGTCCGATGTGACCAAATATTGTAAAAAATGATACAATAATCGGGTGAACAATTTGGTGAATTAAGCTCCTTAAAATGTTCGTAATTGGAAGAGTGAGTAGGATTTAACGTCGTTTTCAACATTGTTTCAGAAATTTGATAGACGAATAAGGACTTTTTATGATATCAAACCACACATTATTATATTACGTATTTGTATGACATTTATATAACAAATTTGATACATGGCATTCGACGGATGTTGATCGCGATTGTTAACTTATTTGACAACCGTATATGCTAAACCCCTAGGTGTCCCCCATCGTCCTGTCTGACCTGCTCTGTATATTGATCGTGCGTAACGCACGTGGGCCCCGTCTGCCCAGTAAGGGCGAGAGCTCAAAGTCGGTTGCCGTTCCCGGGTAAATCAAGTTGTAAGGTGTGTGCGCCTTCATTGCATCAGATTTCTAAACCGCTACTATTTTTTTTCGTATGGGAAAATAGTGATATTCTTCAGGTCCAGATTGCTTTTTATGCACACCAAATGGCCACCCAGGATTTTCCTGACACTGACACTGTCAACATTTGAAACCTCGGCATAATATTGTCGTTTCCATTTAATTTAACATCTTGCGGTGTTCTAAATGCTATTCGTTATATTTATTATTTGGTGTCAAAAATGAGCCATCTCGGAAAGCCCCTTGAACAGATGTACATATAACGTTGATTTTAATATCGTATTGTGATCAATAAAGCTATGAAGAATCATATGATTGATAAGAAATCTGGACTATACAGTCTACATTTCTCAAGCATTATTTGTTTGTGCATTAAAACATGAAGATCACAAACACATAGCATGTTCGAGAAAGATGCCGTATATTTATTATTATTATTATTATCTTATTAAAGTCCACTTTATATGAAACAAACTTGAATGAAATTATTGAGGTGTTCATATGGCAGGGCGTAATAGTATAACCCCTCAGAGCCCCTTACTTTCCAAGTCTTGACAGACTCTCCTTTGATATTTAAATTGTCAATGGCTACATTGTTTTGAGTCCTAACTCCTCTCACCAGTGTAACAATCTGTATTCACATTTACCTGGAGGTGTTTGGTGTGGGATAGTCTTGCAAATGAAGTGTTTAGTTTATTTTTAGCATGTCCAGCTGTGAGCATATTTGTTTTAATGATCTTGCCACGCTTCCCAGCTTGTCCTTCAGAGAAATCGACATCAAATGGAAGAATCCAAAGTCAAGATAGGGATGTGCGGGAGGGTTAGGTTACCAGCAGAGGGAATTACACTAGTACTCCCTGTTAAATCAAGATATAAGGGTCCAATACTATAGTCCACAGAGGGAATCTGGACTGCATCACGTGCAGCATGCAAGTTTCACCCAGACTAGAAATGACACTTATTCATATGCAAATGAGATCGTGTGTAACAACATAGAAACATAGAAGTGACTGCCTGGGGAATACTTTGCCCCTTCTGAAGCCCGGATTCAGCTCCGTGTGAGAATGCGCCATTCACCAGCAAGAGGCGATTGGGAGTTTCAAAATAACGTTGCAGTATTATGGGTTTTTGTGTTAATTAATGTGTGGCCCCTGTTTGTCCCGTATATAATTATCACAACACCCTCATTCAAACTTGTTCTGTCTTGGCTTTGAAGGCTTTTAGCACTGTGATTGTTTGACAACAGCATTTTTATCGAACCGGTCGGTATCAACGGCGGATTTTGAATAGCCAGCGAAAATGACTTGAAACAAAAAAAAAGCCAACACACGTATTTTCTTATATAAACAAAGATCAATTAACAGTTATCTATTTTACAGCATTCAACGATTTCAGATAATTTAAGATAATAATAGGTGGCGACAAAACACTGAAGCCGTGACCGGGACAAGTAGGCCCCTAACAGAGAAACAATTTTATCATTGTCCTTCC
>JAVTVY010011184.1:0-52347 GCA_036873755.1 Hanleya hanleyi | reverse complement strand
CACGACCAACCGTTTACCATCATTAACCGGAGGTCACTAGAGATGATGCTGGACCAAGTGGAACAATTGGATGCCTTGAGATGGGCCCAACAACAACGACCCAACACACAATGGGTGGTAAAGAGGATGACCAATGTTACGTTTTTCGTGACCAAGACGACCAATCAACCCATCGGGTGAATGCGTCACCCATGCACTGATGAATACCACAACATGCCGTACATACTCTCTATGTCTACATGCTGATCGTTGACTTGAGCTCGTTAAACACTTGTGCCTGATGTGACGATGCGTTGAATAATAAAACACGGTGTTTGATATTTCGAATGCGAACATATTAAACATACCCAGGGCGGCTCCCCCAGCCTGGATATGATGTAACATTGGGGATAATAAACTGTATGAACATTGCTGAACTTGTTGTTATTCACATCACCCCATTGACTTGATAGGCAGATCCCAATAAGCCCGGGGACCGATATTAGCCCTTTTGGCTAGAGGTGATAGGGGTTTTCCCTAGTTTAGAACTGATTGTGCTAAAAATAGATCAACAGCTAGCTTGCTATAAAAAGGAAACGGCATGGCCGTTTCATCAGACACTCTGTCAACCACCAAGATGTTCACTTGTACTGCGTGCTAGAAATCATTCACTCGCCGGCACGACTTGCGCCGCCATGAGGCTACCAAGCACGATGGAACCGCCCGGTATAGCTGTACGATATGTAGGCCTACACTGTCGTTTCAGCGCCCAGATCATTTACAGCGCCATGAACGCTTAGTCCACGAGGGCGCGACGGAACAATGTAAGGATTGTGGTGAACTCTTCAGACGACCCAGTCAGTTAAAACGGCATCAGCGTTTGATTCATGGTCCGTCTCCACGGTTTTGGCGACAACTTCCTACTGAAGAGGAGCCGCGGAAGGTCAGATCTAGTGAAGATAAGCCCGGGGAGACAAACGCCACTGTTGATGCGATGACGGAGAGCCCGCCTATACCCACAGTTGGGAAGAGCCTGGATTTCCAGCCGGACCCCACCGTTACGGTTTCGAGTCATACGTCATACATCGAACATTTTCTGGACGAGCCCATAAATGTTCCTAGCGATCTCTTGCCCGAATATCATCCAGAGAGTGACATCTCTCGGCGCCATTGGACCATGACACGGCACTGTTTCCACCGTCATCACCCTATTTAAGATATCTACAATTTCCCACTGACCAAGCTCACCCGTCTACGCAGCTACGTGGAAACCATCTTCAATGACCAACCTACGGCCTTCACATTAAATGTAGCATTTGGGTACATCTTATGCCATAAGGTGACGGGTGAATTGCGCTATTTCTATTCCAGTGCCATCCACCTAGTGTACGACCAACCGTTTACCATCAATGACCGGAGGTCACTAGAGATGATGCTGGACCAAGTGGAGCAATTGAATGTCTTGGGATGGGCCCAACAACAACGACCCAACACCAAGTGGACAGTGAAGAGGGTGACCAATGTTACGTTTTTCCTTACCAAGCTGATCCACCACTGCCATCGGTTGAATGCGTCACTCGTGCACTGATGAATACTCAGAATACGCAAACAACTATCTGAGGATATGTTGCCTCAACGGTATCCTGGCCTGCCCGCCGATGATTAGAATAAACGGTTCAGAGCGAACATGGCCGAAGATGGAACTTTCTGAAATGGAGACTTCTGATTGGACAGGAATACATCTAACGGACAGGAACGAATATGACAGATACAAATGGTGGCCTCTGATTGGGCAAGAGTCTTTTTGAGTTGTAAACATACCCAACGCGGCTCCCCCAGCGTGGGTATGATGTAACATTGGGGAAAATAAACTATATGAAAAACTTCTTGTTGTTGTTGTTCTCTCATGTGTCATCCTTGTTGTTGTTGTTGTTCTCTCTCCGGTCTATATCATGACGTCAAGTCGTTATGTAAGAGCGTTAAGGCGTAACGACGGGCGTTGACGGACGTCACTGCATTTCGATGAATTGGTGTCAATTCCATGGAATATCTAGAAAATCAGAACTTCTGAGCTATTTCACCAGGGCGTTGAAGCGTTAATCTTGGCGTTGGCGGGCGTTGCTTACAATATGACACCTCATGCGACGCATTCGGACCAAGGATGGTCCATCTCTACACCAAATACCATCCTTTACTGCCCCAAAATGCCCACTTTCGCTACTACTCGTACTGATGCTGTGGACAGCCCTCAAATCGAGGTCTGCACGCCGAGAACTACAAGATGACACCCCACACGACGCATTCGGACTGAGGATGAAGCATCTCTACCCCAAATACCTTCCTTCAATGCCCCAAAATGCACACTTTCGCTACTACTCCTACTGATGACGTCACCAATGACGTCACAGATGCTGTGGACATGCCTCAACTCGGAATGTACACCTCGAGAGCTACAAAATGACACCTCACACGACGCATTCGGACTAAGGATAGTCCCTCTCTACACCAAACTCACCCCCACGCACCCACAAAATGTCCACTTTCGCTACTACTCGTACCGATGACATCATCAATGACGTCACAGATGACGCGGACATCCCTCAAATCGGAATGTACATCCCGAGAACTACAAGATGACACCTTCCAGGACGCATTCGAACCGTGAATAGCCCATCTCGACCCCAAATACCTTCATGTACTGCCCGAAAATGTCCACTTTCGCTACTACTCGTGTGACAGCAGCTATCAATACTCACGCTGAAGCGATCGAGGACGCCGGAGAGGATAATTTACAACAGACGTACACCCAAATGCGCCCCCCCATCAGGAAAACAGCCATGGCGATCTATGAACAGTATACCTTACTACCGCTTGAAATGAAAGGGGACCCCACGCACAGGTCCATCATGAAGACCAAGCGTCACTTGGAAGAGGATATGGGTTTATCACCACCGAGGCCCTGGAAAATGCGATCAGAATGCGCAAACAACTGTTTCAGGACATGCTGCCCGAAGAATATCCAGGCCTGGCCGACGATGATTAGAATAAACGGTCCAGAATGAACATGACCGAAGAAGGAACTCTCTGAAATGGCGACTTCTGATTGGACAAGAATACATCTAACGGACAGGAACGAATAGGACAGATGCAAATGGCGGTCTCTCATTGGACAAGAGTCTTTCTTGAATTGTAAACATACCCAACGCGGCTCCCCCAGCGTGGGTATGTTATGATGGAGGAGAAAATAAACTATATGAAAAAAAAAACTTGTTGTTGTTGTTGTTCCCTCATGTGTCATCCTTGTTGTTGTTGTTTTCTCTCTCTCTCCGGTCTATATCATGGCGTCAAAACGTCTAGCAGGACCCATACAAGGACCAGTTTTCGAGACTAGGTGACCACATCCCGACGGAATGGCCAGTTTTCGACACCGGATGTGCCGCCATCTTGAACATACGTGCCGCCATCTTGGATATGGCCCATAATGCACCGGGTCAAAATACTCGCTTCTGATTGGCTGAGAGCTCTGTGACGGATTTGAAATACTCGCTTCTGATTGGACGAGAGCTCCGCATTGCGTCTGCGCATGCGCAGAATGATATTCCTACCGCACCATCTCGACCCTAAATACCTTCATGTACTGCCCGAAAATGGCCACTTTCGCTACTACTCGTACCGATGACGTCACCGATGACGTCACAGATGACGCGAACATCCCTCAAATCGGAATGTACACCCCGAGAACTACAAGATGACACCTTCCAGGACGCATTCGAACCGTGAATAGCCCATCTCGACCCCAAATACCTTCCTTCACTGCCCCAAAATGGCCACTTTACTTACTACAACCAACTGCGCATGCGCAGATTAACGCGACATGCATTCAAAAACACACCATTCTGACTCTACCCCACACAAGCTTCACTTTGACACCTCACACGACCCATTCGAACCCATAGCGATCCCTCTCTAACCCAAACAGACACCCACATACCCCCCAAAATGCCTGTTTTCTATACTACGGCCAGACTGCGCATGCGCAGACTATTGAACACGGACGAACCATTAGTGTAGTCAAGTGCTCCTCCACGAGAGCTTCAAAACAAGACCTCACTCGACCCCATTGGACCATTAGGGACTCACCTAGACTCCAACATGTCCACCCCGTATGGGCCTATACACCCATAGCCATGCAGTATAGGCCTATGGGCCTACCCAGGCCTCGGTGACTTTTTTCAAAAATTTCACCGATTCGCTCGCAACACTTCCTATCGTGTTCTAAATGACGAGACGAGTAAAACGAGACCCCACAACCCTACCGCAAATGTATAGAAGTACGTTTCCCAGGGGGATAAACATTGAACCTATACCCCAGTATGGGACTATATGGGGCTCGGTGACTTTTTTCAAAAATTTCACCGATTCGCACGGGGACACTTCCTATCATGTTCTAAATGACGAGACGAGTAAAACGAGACCCCACAACCCTACCGCAAATGTATAGAAGTACGTTTCCCAGGGGGACAAACATTGATCCTATACCCTCAGTATGGGACTATATGGGGTTCGGTGACTTTTTTCAAAAATTTCACCGATTCGCACGGGGACACTTCCTATCATGTTCTAAATGACGAGACGAGTAAAACGAGACCTCACAACCCTACCGCAAATGTATAGAAGTACGTTTCCAGGATGGTCCTATACCTCCCATACCCCATATAGGCATTTTCCCGTAATTTAGGATAAAGTCCGTATTCCGTATTTTTCAGGAAAATTTTTACATACACCCACCCTGGAACTAGGGGGAGATAACTCTATTGATAGACAAGCCCCGTTAAGCCCGGCGACCTATATACCCCTCATACCCCATATAGGCATTTCCCCAGGTTTTTCGATAAAGTCCGTGTTCCGTATTTTTTTTTTTTTCAGGAAAAATTTTACATGCACCCACCCAGCCAGCAAATACCCCTTCACCTAGGCTTCACTTTGATACCTCACTCGACCCCATTCGACCATTAGGAGCTCCCCTAGCTCCTAAACGGCTATTTCCATACCCTTCGGCCACCGCGCATGCGCACAATGCCGATATTTCAATCCCACACCCAGCCCATTAGATGCCCCCTCACCTAAGCTTCACTTTGATACCTCACTCGAACCCATCGGTCCACTAGGGGCTCCCCTACATCTCAAAACGGCTATTTCCATACCCTTCGGCCACCGCGCATGCGCAGAAGGCCGCTATGTCAACCCCACACCCAGCCCATTAGATGCCCCTTCACCTAAGCTTCACTTTGATACCTCACTCGACCCCATCGGACCATTTTATCTAGGGACTACTTTTTCTCCGCGGAAGCTTTTCCCCGTGACCGAATCACCGCCAAACATGACCGCATCACCGCGGAGGAATACATTTTTGACCTGGATCACGTGATATGCAAATTTGGAACTCTCCTGTGCTGGAGGTAGCTTTTTGGTCTTTCTGCCGGAACTATACTGCACTTGACCTCTGTGACCTCCAAGTTCCTCCACAATACGGCCCGGGGGGAACAAAAAAGTAGGTCAAGTAGACTCGTAATCCACTTTATATACTACTGATGTAGTTGAAGTAATCATGTAGAAAGGAAATATTTTGAACTTTGCTTTGCCACATGTTTGCGGGATGCAAACAAATTTCTCAAAGAGGCAGACAGTATCTGTTGTTTATGCACTCGGGCTCGAGCTCTAAGATACGTTGTCTGTCCAATGCAGCAGATCCCTTAAAACCCACCTTAACGCTACAGGACGACTACTACCAACCGACCCACCCCAGCCCAAGGGAATTATCTACAAAATTGACTGCTCCTGCCAGGAAAGTTACATCGGAGAAACCATGCGACCCCTCAATGTCCGCATCAAGGAACATAAGGCCTCCAGCAACAAAACAGACGGAAAATCAGCCATTTCTGACCACCTGACGGAACACCCAGGACACCAGATAAATTGGCAAACATCACAAACTTTCTATCCACCAGACTGACCAAACAAAGAGAAGACTACAGGAAGCCATTCACATCAAAAGACACAAGCCGGCAATCAACTGAGACAGTGGACAGTTTGTACCGAGTGCCTATGACAGCCTTATCAGCTTAGATTGGAGATTATCACCGTGACCGTTAATCTTTTTCATTATCCTTTATGTACTTCCCACACATTATGCTATTTATCCATGTTTATCCCATAGCAATTGTATATCCCCACACATAATAGATTTAATATTATTGTCACCTCTAATAATGCGGTCACCTCGAATTTAATCTGCAATCACCTATTGTCTATACACACCTTAGAGGATTAGTTAGATTACAATAGTCACACTCACTGTTTGATTATTTTTATATACCTGACATCACTAGCTCATGGAGCACCTATTGTACTATGATTGTTTTGTGACCTTTGTTTGCCTGTTAATCATTTGTATAAATACCCGCATCTGTACTATGTAGTTTCAGAAGAAACAATAGAACATGTCCTACTTGAATGCCCTAAACACTACCCACAACGCGAGACACTTAGAAACGAATTAAAAAAATTCAACACTCCCTTAACATTACCAGCGATATTAAACCCTAAGCCCCCATTAGAAAACAGGTATTCAAGTCCTTAATAGATTTTATCAAAACTGCTGGCTATAAAACACTATATAACACTATATATAACACAGTATATAACACTACCCCCGTGCATGCGCACCACTAACTAACAATGTCAGCATTGGCCAAAATTTCTCTTTTGGAATAAAATTTAGGCAATGTGGGCACCGGAGATACCATGTTCCGTGTGGGCCGGTTGCCACATTAGTCTCAAAAATCGGAGGCCAAGACCAATCAACATCCCTGCGACAATATTGGCCAAAAATCTCTCTTTCGCAATAAAATAGGCAATGTGGGCACCGGAGATACCATGTCCCGTGTGGGCCGGTTGCCACATTAGTCTCAAAAATCGGAGGCCAAGACCAATCAACATCCCTGCGACAATATTGGCCAAAAATCTATCTTTCGCAATAAAATAGGCAATGTGGGCACCGGAGATACCGTGTTCCGTGTGGGCCGGTAACCACATTCCTCTCTAAAACCTAAAGGCCGCTACCAATTCAACAACCAAGGACATAAATCATTAGCACACGTCCAAGAAACAACCACGCACACAGATAATGTCACTCACAAAAATGAATACTACACACTGTTTCGTCTTATACTTTCAGAAATGGAGATGAACACGGTGAAGGTCAGCATCGTCGGTCCATAAGAACGTCCAGAACCAGAATACTCGACCCTATACCACGCCAGACACGCTACCCCATAGATGTCACCGAACTAGCGCCTCAACACAGCACAGCACAGCACACTGAAGACCACAGACGAACAAGACCAGACATCAAACAGAACACTGATGACGACAAAAATTATTAAACAGTACCTCACGGCACACCGAAGACCAAAGACGGGCTGGACAAGACTAAAAACAGAAGACGGATGGCGATCACAAGAATACCAACATCGCCGCACAACAAGAAACCTCCAGAACCAGAACATCACATCCTAAACCACACCGACACGCTACCCCATAGATGACACCGAACTGACGCCTTAACACAGAATATGATCCTTTGATTTTCACGCAATATAGGACGTAGACCTGCCGTCCTGTGCCCCAATACACACTCCAAGCAATTGTTACAGGCACAGATTTCTGCAAGAACCCACCCTGTTCCCAAGGGCGTCGTTAGTGGAGTCGATCCGAAAAATCCTGAAGACGCCCATGGTTCTCCCAGTTTTTTCTGGACGGCTTTTGCGTACAAAGGGGTACCAAGACAAAGGAATCATACACGCGATTACAGTGAACTCATATTTACCAGTATAACTTAACCAAAAACCAAAAAGAGACTTACGAACTTGTACATATAGCGATTCTTATTTACTTCTATTTATATCTCCTACTAATCTCTCATTGCTATTTATTATTTATTTATTTATTTATTTATATATTTAGCGCTGGAAAAGATATTCAATAAACAAAGTAATGTACCGCGAAATTCAAATAAAACATTGAGTTGATGGGCCGCGAAATCCGAATGGGAAGCGGCCCTTAAACTACAATTTCAATCAATGTAGTTTCATTAGCTTTGAAAAAGTTGGAAGTATCTCCAACGAAACGTCAGCTCTACAGCAATAAAGAAGTTGTTATCCATAGAATAGCCTTGTGTCAAATATAAGATATCAAAATTTGATAATCCAGATTAACACCTCACTGATCACCAATCACTCCCCAGGCTTAATCACAGATAATCCTGATTAACACATCACTGGTTTTGGACAATTGCTCAGACCCTACGTGCAGCTGGAAACTGTATTCGATTTCAGTGAAACCAACTATATATTATTAGTGCTTTAATTTAACAGCTACCAGATGTATGTTTTTTAGTGCTTTAATTTAACAACTACCAGATGAAAATATATTTTCTTTTCGAAGTTTGATATCTTTTCTTTGTGAACTTTTGTTAAAACACTACATGCGTGAAATAAACATTAAGACCGAACTTGAATATATTCGTCAGATGCTACCATATACATGTATGTTCTTAGTGCCTTCTTTTCTTCTTTTGAAGTTCGATATCTTTTCTTTGTGAAATAAACATTAAGAACTTGAATATATTCGTCAGAATTTTACTAAATCAGTTTTCCATATACCATGTATAGTGTGCGCAAATGGATGGAAGGGCAAATTGACCGGAAGGGCAAATGGTCAGAAGGGCAAATATCCGAAAGGCAAATGTCCGAAGGGCAAATGACGGTACTCCCTCTGGGATATATGTTCATTCCATTCAGTGTAACAGATTCCTGTGTACAGAAGAATAAGATGTTCCCCCTCCCGCGAGGCCCGGTTGAGTTAACGTATTACGACATTAGGTTCGCCCATGTGAACATTTTATCCATTGCGATGTTGAGGGTCGACTAAGTCGATATTTTGCCCATTGCGATGTTAAGCTTCCTTGCGATGTTTAGGGCCGTTACGATGTTATGGGTCGTTGCGATGTTAACGGCTTCTACAGTCGACTTGTTCCATATCTAACCAAATTATAAAAGGTTAAACTGCACACTCCATGTGTCAGATTTTACGGCATCGATCACTATTGTCCGCAATAACTTCAAACATCACGAATTCATCCTACGCAATTGAAGCTCAGTACACGAACAACAATTATGAAGGTTCATAGGCCCACGGAGAAAATTAAAAAGTTCTTCAAATCTAATCTAAATTTCACAAAGAATGGTAGTTATTTTGTAGATTTCGGCTTGTTATAATAGTTGCAAAAAATAATAATAATAAACATGCTGACCCATGTTGGTAGTTTTTTTTCTATTAAAGACGATCCGTACGAGTTGATTTATAAGGCGGTACTCACGAAACATGGGGTGACTCCTTTTGTCCCGGTAGCACAGATATGATCCACGCCAAGGTAGCCCAAGAAATAGTTCTGACATTTCTTCAGCGTCGTGAGAGTCATGGCGCCAGTCTTCAAATAACGACTGAAGGAAGCATTTGTCACTGAAATTCAGAGACAATACAAATTAATAAACATCATTATTAACAAGTAAGAGATTTTAGAAATTCTAAAACTATGAAACATTTTTGGATACAGTTCAACAAATAATACTCCTTGGATCAGTCATACCTTCCCGGTTCCAATAATGACTGCCCCAGACAATCTTTCTCGTCAAAAACCGGAAATGGTGTTTCAAAGATGGCCGCTTGAAATCAGATTTGTGTCGGACCTTTGGCTTGTGAACATTTACCTATCATGCCGATGTCCCTAAGCAAATTTTCCGAACTGATCTTTGTAACTTTTGTGTTTTTAACAGTGGCTGAAATATGAGCCTTTTACTTATTCCACTGAGCAAAGCGATACGGGAAAAGATGGCATCCATTATTTGGGATCATACTTAATTTTTTCTAATTGAGAGCAACTTTATCAACTCAATGTATCCATGTAACCAAATTCTGTTACATCAAATCAATGTTGCTGATTTGCTGTTACCTTCAGATTTTCGAAACTTCTCACGTGTAGCATTACGATTAAATCCAGCTTGGCTACCATGAGCAAAATTATATAATGTACTATTTGTCATAAATTTTGTCCCATGGGTTTATTATTGTCTACTAAAATTACCCGTTGTATTTATGATTCCACTTAGCTCATGTGCAATATAAACCAATCAAAACGTTGATAAACTCTAATCCAAGTCCATAATAAGCATTCGTCCAATTAAATCGCTCAATAAACGCGTCATCTTGCTCGTGAACTAAATGAAAACTCTCCATCTCTATTTCTTTTTCACACAGCGCAATAAACACACCAGCGCTCTCTGTCTGCTTATTGCACGACAAACAACAGGCGTTATTATAACGATGTATACCGACACTTAGACATAAAAACATCTTATCATCTCGACACGAGAGACACATGTATAACACCATAAGTTTTGTTTACATAGCGCAATAAACACACCAGCGCCCACTGCCTTTTAATTGCACGACAAACAACAGGCGTTATGATAACGTTATACCGACATTAACACATATAAATATCTTATCTCGACACGAGAGACATCGCTCAAATGTAACGTCATAAGTCTGAGATGAGTGATTCCGACCGATTTCGGATTTAACCATTTAGACATGTGAATCACCTGGTTCTGAAGTGATTCCCCACGAGTATATGGTACATTTCACTTTCTTGGTGTCCCGTACATCTGCAGGCGGGAGCGCCGTTGGCTGCACAAATTGGTTCAGAGTGGCCCCCTGAACGAGCTTCAGTAAAACAAGGTCATTGGAGAGAACTGGCGATGTACTGTAGTCGGGATGCTGGAAGTAAATGTTGAGAAAGTTAGTCACATAAATGTGGCCGTTAATAGCAGGGAAAAGACACGTTCGGACCGATGGTCACTTCCGCGTCAATGGTCACGTCCGGTCACTTGACGGCCCAGCAGGAGTGATCTGCCTTTAAGTACGACCCCAGTGATTTCAATGTTAGTCTCAATGGGGAACCCACGCATGGACATTTGCGGCATTCGGTGTGGCACCTTGTCTCTCTATCTCACCACGTAGAACACGCTGGGAGGGGCCTCGTGGCCATTGGGTGACTTTCGCTGAAAAGTTATCTTGCGCATGCGTAGTGAATAGGCAGATCCGTGTGAGGTATAAAAGCGAAGCGCTCGTGAGGGACAATCAAACTGGATGGGTGGGTCGTGGAAGTGAGGCTATGACGCGCTTGGGCAGACAGGAAATTGGGGAAAAGAACCGTAACGCCATAACGCCATATCTCAACGCCTTATGCTAACGCCTTAACGCCCTAGCATAGCAGTTTTACCTCCTGTGAGAGATTGTACAATGCTATTATATAATACTAACGCGTCGACAAGGTGTGTGTGTCAATCCATTCACACTACGGACTAAAAGATGTTGAGACTTGTTGGTCCAGGAAGAAGTCATCGCTGTACGCCGCGTCATGTTCGGTTTGGCCACCGTGTGCGTGTGTGCGCGGATAGTGGGGTGTGTGTGTGGTATGTGTGTGTGTTGTAATCCTCGTCGGGCAGGCCAGGATACTGTATCGGCAATAAGTCCAGGAACAGCTGTTGCGCATTTGTGGGTTGGTGGTAGCCCCATATCCTCTTCCAGGTAACGCTTGGTCTTCATGATGGTCCTGTGCATGAGGTTGCCTCTCATTTCAAGCGGTAGCAGGGTATACTGTTCTTAGATCGCCATGGCTGTTTTCCAGATACACATTTGGATGTACGCCTGTTGTAAGTTATCCTGTCCGGTGTTCTCGATCGCTGCAGCGTGAGTATTAATAGCTGCTGTCACAATACGATCCCAAAAGGTAGGTTCTTCCTCACTCAGGCTGTCCTGGAACGTAACATGACTATCTCAGATCAAGCTCTCTATATCAGTATATGGACTCTCAGCAATCTCTGTTTCGGTATCAGTCGGCGGACTCTCAGAATCAGAATCTCAGCATCTACATCGGTTTCTTGTGCCTCGGTATCTTGTATCCCATGTATATTCTTCTGGTGTCGCATCATATCGTAACGTCTTGTGAATGTGCGTTCGCACGCAGAGCAAGTATAAGCCATGTTGACGGTTGAACGTCGGCTGTGTGCGTTTTATGGATACGCTTGATTTGATGGACAGTAACGCCCGCCAACGCCAAGCTTATCGCTTCAACGCACTGCTGAAATAGCTTAGAAGCTCTGATTTTTCTAGATATTACATGGATTGACACGTATTCATCGAAAGACAGTGACGCTCGTCTACGCCAGTTGTTAAGCCTTAACGCCCGTTTCAACGCCTTAACGCTCTATCGTAACGTCTTAACGCTTTATCTTAACGCCTTAACCCCCCTAGCTTAACATTTTAACGTACTATTGTAAGGCCTTAACGCCCTATCGTAACGTCTTAACGCATGTGTGGTACATCCATTATATGTTGTACCTGTCATACTCGTTCTTGCCCTTTGGGTGTATTCTCGGCGGTTCTTATCCAATCAGAAGCCGCCCTCTGAGAAACAACAGAGCTCGGAGCTATGGGATGGACCGGTTAAGAGTTCGGAGCTATTGGAGCTCAGAGCACTTGGAGTCGGAGCTCGGAACTCTTGGAGCTCGGAGCTCGGAAGTGACGCCATCGGTCGCATGGGCACGCAACTGTGGTGCATCTGCAGCCTGGTTTACGCTATGACTTGCGGGCTATAGGGTACATGGTGCACCACAGAAGAATATACATAGGATTGAAGACACCGAGGCAAAAGAAGCCGATGCAGATGCTGAGAATATGCCAACATAGACTGCTGAGAGTCTATCTACCGATATAGAGAGTTTGATCTCAGATAGTCAGGCTACGTCTCAGGAAAGCCTGAATGAGGAAGAACCTACCTTGTGAGATCGTATTGTGACAGCAGCTATACTCACGCTGCAGCGATCGAGGACGCCGGACAGGATAACTTACAACAGGCTTACATCCAAATGCGCCAGCATCAGAAAAACAGTCATGACGATCTATGAACAGTATACCCTGCTACCGCTTGAAATGAAACGCGACCCCATGCACAGGACCATCATGAAGAAGAAGCGTCACCTGGAAGAGGACATGGGGCCACCACCCACCGAGGCCCTGAAAAATGGGATCAAAATGCGCAAACAGCTGTTCCTGGACATATTGCCGTTACCGTATCCTGGCCTGCCCGACGAAGATAAAACAAACGGATCAGAGCGAACATGGCCTTAACCCTATCTGGCCTGGGCTTTTTGGGACCTGTCCTGGCCTGGGAAGGACGAAATGCCCCCCCCCCCCCTAATTATTTTTCTTGCTGCTTGAGCTAGGGGGCTGAAACTTACCATACTATACCCTTGGGACAAGCTCTGCCAGAAAATGTTAAAAAAAAATCAAGATTGCCGCTTTGATGACGTCAGTGTGACGTTATTTTCAAAAACGGCATTTTTTGGTCGATTTTTCGGTCGGATTTCGGAAATTTTTAGTTATGCGCAGAAACTGCATGATAAATTAGTAGATATTAATGTAATGTTAAATAAGATAGTTTTTGCCCACTTCTCATTGCGGAAAAGCAGAAATTTTGAAAAAATAAGACAAAATCATCACTTTTCTGACTCCAATATGATAGAATATAAAGTCAAGAAGTTTCAGCGCTCCATTTTTTGTCGTTCAGGAGATAGAGCAGAAAGTTTGATAGGGGACCATTTTGACGTCATCAGGGACCATTAAGTCTCATGTATTATTTCGTGGAGTGATAGGGTTTTTCCATATATAGGGCTAAAGGGTTCTCTGATATTTTCGGGGAAAGTTTTACATGCACCCACCCATGGCTTGATCGGCCTCGAAGAGCGCTTCCCATGGATACCATCCCCATCCAGTACGCCCACTATTGGGCCACCTCGACCCCAAAACGTCCATTCCAATGCCCTTTTCCCACCATTCCCTGTCTACGCATGCGCACCGTAGCCCTACACTCACTACACACCAGTCCAGTCGAACGCTCCCGCACGAGTGCTTAAAATTGATACCCTATACGACCCATTCGGACTACTATGGGTCCACCTCGACCCAAAAATGTCCATCCAAATGCCCTTTTCCCACAATTCCCTGTCTGTACATACGCGTCATAGCCTTACTTCCACGACCCACCCATCCAGTTGGATTGCCACTCAAAAGTGCTTCACTCACGGCCCAATCGGACCAAAATTGGCCCACCTCTTTTGGGTAAGAGCATTGAGGTTGTTGTGGTCAATTGTTTTCTGGAGTAAATTTCAAAGTATGTGTATTTGATCGATTTGTCTGACGCTGTAGCGGTGACGGGAGGCGTCTCGCTCATGCACACTGAGCAGGAAGGCCTGGGGGTGGATGTTTTGGGATATAGGTAAGTCAGTTATGGGCGATATGGGTCCAGCAAGGTATCATTTTGAAGCCCTTGGACTGTTGAGAGCTCGGAGCTCTTAACTGTCCCTTCCCAGATCTCCGAGCTCTCAACTTTATCATCTTCGAGTTCTGGAGCTCTTGCATATAAACTTGACTCCAGGTTGGGTGTGTTTACAGTTCATGTCAGCTCTTGTCCATGTACAAGACGCATCGTTGGTTGCTTTTGTCCAATCATACGTCACCAATTCGTGTTGCGTCTGTCTTCGACCATGATGGCCTTTGTCCGTTAGATTTATTCTCGGCTGCTCTTGTCCAATCAGAATCCGTCATTCGCTCTTGTTCGTTGGACGTATCTTTAAGCGTCTTCGGTTAGTCCCCTGTGTGCCCAATTGACTTCATTTTTTCAAGGCCTCTGTAACCAATAGCCTCTTCCTAGTTACGACTGGTCTTCGTGACGGACCTAGGCGTGGATAAATGATATTTGGTACGGCATATAGCCTGCCACTGAGCATATATATAGATATGAAATGATTTTTGAGAGAACAAGAATAAATTGGTCGTCAACGGGATTCGAACCCACGACACCGGCTTATCGCGCCGATGCTCTCCCTACTGAGCTATGACGGCCCATAGGTATTACAACCGTGGATTGTCCCTGTGATGACCAACCTTCTCTCTCGGTGTTGCAATGTGCGCAACGGGCTTTCTAATGAAGAAGTGATATTTGGTATGGCGTATAGCCCACCACTGAGCATATATATAGATACGAAATGATTTTTGAGAGAGAAAGAATAAATTGGTCGTCAGCGGGATTCGAACCCACGACACCGCGGCTTATCGTGCCGATGCTCTACCTACCGATCTATGACGACCCAAAGGTATTACAACCGTGGATTGTCCCTGTGATGATCAACCTATTCTCTCGGTGTTGCAATGTGCGCAACTGGCTTTATAATAAAGAAATGCTATTTGGTCTGGCGTATAGACGGCAACTGAGCATATATATATAAATATGAAATGATTTATGAGAGAGAAAGAATAAATTGGTCGTCAGTGGGATTCGAACCCAAGACCCCGGCTTATCGCGCCGATGCTCTACCTACTGAGCTATGACGGCCCATATGTATGGCAACCGTGGATTGTCCCTGTGATGAACAACCTTGTCTCTCGGTGTTGCAATGTGCGCAACTGGCTTTATAATGAAGAAATGATATTTGGTATGGCGTATAGCCCGCCACTGAGCATATATATATATGAAATGATTTTTGAGAGAGAAAGAATAAATAGGTCGTCAGGGTGATTGGAACCTAGGCGTGCAGTCCCCTTTCTCTCAAGCGAGAGCAGGCTATATTGTTCAAATATAGCCACTATTGCCCAAAGCTGCTTAGGGACGGACCAGAGCGAATGGGCGACCGATGAAAACGAAGAAGAGCGAACATGACGGGCAGCTTCTCAAAGGGCTGTTTCTGAGCGAACACAGCTGACGATGCGCCTGATGCATGGACAATAGCATACGTAAATTGTAAACACACCAACGCGGATCCCCAAGGTTGGGTATGATGTGACGGAGGGGGTAAAAACATGTCTAATGGGCAATATGCTTGTTCTTTTTGTACATCTCTCTTTCTCTCATCTGATTGCTTTAACGGCGTTAAAAGGCAGCGAAGAGTTGAGATCTCCCCTGATCCGGTGACGTCAAATCCGGTTCAAAGGCCACGCCCGGGTCAAATGTCTCATCCCGGTAGATGGTCACTTCCGGGTCAAAGGTCACGTCTGGTGATGATGCACTCACTTCCGGTTCAAGCCTCCTCGGACAGAAAGGAGTCCCTATCCATGTGAATTCTTAGTCACGTCAATGTAATGCCCCTTCGTCTGAATGTTCAGCAATGGCTGGGAATGTCCGGCAATCTTCGGCAATGTCCGGGAATTTCCGGAAATGTCCGGTCATCTCCGAAGATGTTCGGGAATGTCCGGAGGGCAATTGACCTACGAGATCCAGGGTATAGTTTCTAGGTTAATAATCCCCATGCATAGCCATACAGGGAAATTAGGGGAATCCCTCGGTTCTGGCGGGAGTCGAACCCGCACTGCACGCTCGAAAGGCGGGCACGTTATCCACTGCTCCACCAATCACCAATATACCCACCAGAGGACGGATATATATATATCTGTGGTGTAGGCCCAATGGGAATCCACGCATGGACATTTGCGGTATGGATTCTGGTACCTTGATTTTTCTGTTTCACCATGTAGAAGACGATAACAGGAGTCTGGAAGCCGTGGGTTGACTTTCGCTGAAAAGTTCTGACTGCGCATGCGTACTACTTAGGGAGATCAGGGTGGAAGTTTAGGGGTCGAGGTGGACCACTATTGGTCCGAATGGGTCGTGTGAGATGTCATAGTGAAGCACTTGTGGAGGTGCATCCGACTGGATGGGTGTGGAGTGAAAGTAAGGCTGTGGCACGCATACGCAACCCCGGAGTAGTATAGAAAGAACATTGAAATGGAAGTTTTGGAGCCGAGGTGGCGCACTATTGGCCCGATTGTGCCGTGTTAGGTATCAGTTTGAAGCACTTGTGGAGGAGCGTTCGACTGAATGGGTGGGTCGTAAAAACGCCGCCCATCTACGCATGAGCAAACAGGGAATTTTAGGGAAAGGACATTCGAATAAACGTATTTGGCGTCGAGGGGACTCAATATTGGTCCAGATGGGTCGTGGGAGGTGCAATGTTGAAGCGCTGGTGTCGTAAAAGTAAGGCTATGGCGCGCATGAGCAGTGGAAAAAGTGCTTTGGAATGAACGTTTTCGTGTCGCGATTGACCAATATTTATGTGTGTGCGAAGCACTCGTGGAGTAGAGCCAGACTGGGAGTGAGATGTGCCTGTGCAGACGGGTAGTAGTAGAGAAAGAAGAGTTCTTTGAAGTGCAAAGGATCGCGTTTTTTCGCTCTGGCTACCTGGTAGAGCGTGTCTGTGTGTAAGTATGTTTGGTGGAGGAGGATGGGGAGGAGGAGGAGGAGGAGGAGGAGGAGGAGGAGGAATGGGGTTAAGTGAGTGAATGAGTGAGTGCGTTAGTGAATGAATGAGTGAGTGTGATGGTGTGTGTGTATGTGTGTCTGTGATGGTGATTGTTGTGTTTGCGCTGCTGGGCGCCCGTCTTAACGCAGTGACGCCCTAACGTCTTCTATATCTAGTTTCATAAGTGATCATTTAGTTTATTCTCCCCAATGTTACATAATATCCACGCTGGGGAAGCCGCCCTAAGTATGTTTATTATGTTCACAGAATAAAAATTGAAATACCAAACACCATGTTTTATTACTTCAAGCACCGTAACATTAGATACAAGTTTTTACTGAGCTGAATTTAACGATCAGCATGTAGACATATATAGTACATACGGCATGTTACGGTATCCATCATTGCCTATCGTGGGTGAGTCCGTTCATGAGATCGGGTGATGGCTTAGTTTAGCCACAAAAAAAAGGTTATTTTGGTGTTGGGGCATTGTTGATGGTCCCGTTCCATGGGATTCACGGTCTCTAGTTCGGTCAAGGCCGTGTCCAGGGACGCACGATTGGTGATGGTGAAGGGCTGGTCGTACACGTGGTTCTTGGCACTGGAATAGAAAAAGCGCAGTTGACCCATCATCTTATGACATAAGATGAATCCAAAGGCGAGATCTAATTTAAAGGCCGTAGGAACATCGTTGAAGATGGCCTCCACGTAGCTGCGTTGACGGGCGAGGTCGGTCAGTCGGAAATTGTAGATATCTTGAATAGGGCGAATGGTCGGAATCTGACTGGTGACATAGGGCGATATCATCATCGGCCCTAATGCGAGGGGTGGGAGTTCCCGCTGTTTCGATGCTGGTGCCTTCGGGCTCCTCTACCTTTAAACGTGGCTGTTGCACAGGGTGTCACATCAAATGACTCAGGCGTTTCATGCGGTGTTCACATTCCCCACATCCTTCCTTGGCCACTGGCATATGGACGTTCATGGTGCTGTAAATGATCCAGGAGCTGAAACGACTGTGTACATATCATACAACTATACTGCGCAGTTCCGTCGTGCTTGGTAGACCCATGGCGTCGGAAGTTGTACAGACGAGTGAATGATTTCGTTCAGATAGTAAAAGTGAACATCTTGGTGGTTGATAGAGTGTCTGCTGAAACGACCGCTCCCCTTTTATAGAACGCTGGCTGGTGATCTAGTTTTACGGCGATTGAACTAATAAAACATGGTGTTTGATATTTCAATTTTTAATTTGTAAACATAATAAACATACTCAGGGCGACTCCTCCAGCCTGGGTATGATGTAACATTGGGGAGAATAAACTAAACTTGTGAACGAGTTGATCTGTCTTTTCTCTCAACTGTCTATATAATGGCTTCAAGACTAATGGGACTAGGTATGGAAGACGTTAGGGCATCACTGCGTGAAGACGGGCGCTCAGCAACGTCACCACCACCACAATCACCACAGACACACACACACCATCACACTCACTGACTCACTCGCTCACTGACGCACTCACTCAGTCATTCACTCACTCACTTAACCCCATTCCTCCTCCTCCTTCACATTTACACACAAACACACTCTACCAGGTATCCAGAGTAAACATGTCCACCTCTCCTCAAACGCGCTCCTTTGCACTTCCGAAACTTCACTTTCTCTACTACTACCCTTGTACGAAGGCCCATATGACTCCCAGTCTGACTCTACTCCACGAGTGTTTTACCAGGACACATCACACGACCAATTCGGAACAATGCTGCTCCATCTCGACACCAAAACGTCCATTCCAATGCCCTTTTTCCAGTGAGCATGAGCGCCATAGCCTTACTTTCATTCCACACCCATCCAGTCAGATGCTCCTCCACGGGTACTTCAACATGACACTTCTCACGAACCATTTGGGCCAATATTGGGTCAACTCGACGTCAAAACGTTCACTCCAATGCCCTTTTTCTCACAATTTCTTGTCTGCACATGGGTAGATGGACGGTATTTCGACGACCCACTCACTCAGTCGGACGCTCCTCCACGAATGCTTCAAACTTATACTTCACTCGACCCATTCGGACCAATAGTGGTCCACCACGGCCCCAAAACGTCCACCCCCGATATCCCTATGTACTACGTATGCGCAGTCAAAACTTTCAGCGAAAGTCAGCCCATGGATTCGAGACCTCTGCCATCTGCCTCTGTGAGACAGAAAAAACAAGGTGTCAAACTCCATATCGCCAGAGCCAGGGGGATTCCCGTCTCTCGCTGTATAGCTATGCATGGGGATTATAACCTATAATCTATACCCTTGGCCTTGAAGGTCAAATTCACTTCGGAGATTTCTGAACATTCACGGAGATAACCGGCCATTGCCGAAGATTCATACGAAGAGACGCTTTCGACGAAAACATTGACGTAACTAAGAATTTACATGGATGGTGGACACCTTTCTGTCCGCATAGGCTTAAGCCGGAAGTGACCGCATCACCACCGGACGTAACCTTTGACACGGATGTGATCTTTGATCCGGATATGACTCTGACTCGGATGCGACGTTTCACCCGGACGTGAATTCACCGGATCAGGGAGATAACTCCCGGCGGCTCCCTCAAATAAGAGTTATCTGCTCCTATATTGTCAACAATTTGCCCTTTTACTACTACTTACCTTACTCCCAGGTTTAGGGCGTCGCTGTGTTCAGACAGGCGTTGGGCACGTCTCACTCACTCGCTCACTCACGTCTTCTGTTCTCACTCACTCACTCACTCACTCACCCACAGTTTAATCACTTAATCACTCACTCACTCACTTATTCACTCACGTTGTACCAGGGAGGTAACTCAAACAGGGATTTGTGAGATAGCTTACTCTCAGAGGATCTTAGGTCACGCCTTTCTCACTCCCTCACTCACGGCTTGCTGCGCGCCCTCATTGACTCCCCCCCACTCACTCACTTACTCATTTTAAAATGAAAATTACAACTTGGGACATTACCTTTTTAACAAGAATCATCTTAGGCAGTAATTATCGAGAATAGTCGAGAATGAGCCTGTCCATTTGAGTTTGCCGCCTGCGTTGAAGCTTGTCAAAAATCAACAGTTACCTCCGCATATTGTTTTCTTTTGCACTGTGTATAACAAGCTGATATCTACAAAATGACCGTCATCACTCTGTTGATGTTGTATCACGCTTGAAGTTTCATGTACCGGAGCTGAATTGCATAGGTTGACGTATTAATGTATTGATTTTGAAGTTGACAAAGTTTAATCATGCAGTAATGGTAGTCATTTTGTATGGTTTAGTTTGTTATAAACGCCGCAAATAACGAAAATATATATTGAGCTAATTATTGTGTTTTGACAAACTCCAAAATAGACGACTAATTCAAAGGGATAGAGTTTAATTGTCTCCTCTACCTCGAGAACGTACGCCCATATTAGTTTGAACTACGAAAACATTCGTTTCATCGTCATAAGGTTTAGAATAGTACTGAACGAAGAGAGATTGGGCAAAAGATACAACCACACTATTACGTCAAGCCACGTGCAAAATTACACAATCCTGATTTTGATATACATGAACTCTCGAGTGATCGGTTAATACCTGCAAACGGTACTGAAAGCAAGCAGAAAATTTCCTGCTTAACCCTACCTGGCTTGTGTGTGGGGCTGGGGGGGGGGGGGGGGGGAGGAGGGGAGGAGAGGCGAAATGTCCCCCCTACCAAACTTTCTGCGCTATCTCCTGAACGACAAAAAATGGAGAACTGAAACTCCGTAACTTTATCATTTATCATATTGGGGTCATCTTGAGCCTATTTGCATGACCCCCCGAGCAGAGGATCATGAGTAAATTCAAGATGGCGACCACGTGGGGTACCAGAAAAGTGATTTTTCGTCATATTTCCTCAAAATTTCTGCTTTTCCGCGATGAGAAGTGGATACAACTTATTTTATTTCACATCACATTAATATTTACTAACAGTTTTTGCGGAGAAATTGCATAAATAAAAAAATCGAAAAATCGACCAAAATATTCCGTTTTTGAAAATGACGTCACTGTGACGTCTTCGAAGCGACCATCTTGGATTTTTTTTTACATTTTCTGGTAGAGCTTGACCCAAGGGTATGGTGTGGTAAGTTTCAGCCCCCTGGGTCAAGGGGTAAGAAAAATAATTAGGCGAGGCCATTTCGGCCCCTCCCCCTCCCCCCAGGCCAGGATACGTCCCAAAAAGCCCTGGCCAGATAAGGGTTAATTTTGAGAATTTCCGATAAATTAGGCAGGGTTTCCCCACGTAAATGGAAATATTTCTCCAATGCTTTTCACATATCACATTCTGTGCGGACATCTATTCTCCCATATTTGCTGGTATTCAGTTTTCAGTTTGGGAATGGCATTACAACAAAGTTTTTGCTTCCAAGGTATTGGTATTGTTATTCGAACGGTATATGAGAGATATGAGGGAACTTAGCTGAATAGCAAATATAGCGTCTTTGTACTCTAGATACTCACACGAAACTCTTTCACGGCCATCTGGTCAATAGCGAACTCCTGCACGTTTGAGTGATCAGCTCCAAAGCTGTTGTCTTGTAGTCCCAACACAACAAACATATCCTCGTTCGGTCGCATGAAGGTAATGTCGGGGTCCCTGAAAATTGTATTTCAAATGCACACCTGAAATTTTGTTTTACAAAACTGACTAGCTCAGCAACATATTTCAAATCTCTTTCCCCTGGTGGACAGGGAGGGGATTTGGTGTTTGATTACGTAGTATGACTTGAGTCCAAATGACAACCCGTGAATTCGAGATTGGCCACTATTTCATTTTCCATACGAAGTTACTTCTCTTCGGTTCTACGTTCTTAGCTTGTTACTTTGCCATACGTCAGCAATATTTCCCACAAATACGTTCTAATGGGTTTCTGGAGAATTGGTCAGAATTGTTCTGGAGGTTGCAAGTAGTAGAGAGACACCGGACGGATCGGGTTGACCTTGACAGGTGTACCGCCTCTATCAATTGTATGTCAGCAAGCTATACAGAAATAAAATACTCACTATCAAGTGATTAATTTAAGTAAGTTTAAAGGTAAATACGATGCTTTATGAGATAATATGTACATAGTTTACCGGGTCAATATGCAAAGATATAGACATATTCGCGTGTATTGTGTAATCGATAGAATATTGGCTGAACGTATTGAGCGCACTCGGCCCAGGTGATACTATATGACAAACGGCTGTTGTATAAGCGCTATAAGTCTATTTTAATTAGTCATCTACTTTGGAGCTTGTCAATAATCAGCAGTTAACTCTGCATAAATTTTCTTGTTTGCATTGTGTAGAACAAACAGAACTCTACAAAACGATTGTCATTTTCCCGTGATATCGATAATATATCACGTTTGAAATAACTTTTTAATTCTCTCCATATAAAACTCCAGTACAGTGGTTTCATGTACCGGAACTCAGTTACATAGGGAGACGTCATAATGTATTTGTGTTGTCTAGCACAAAGGTCAACAATGCCGTGTACGGTCATAGAGGTGTGTGCGGTTTATCATTCGGCAATTTCACTGGGCATGGGATATAAGCGACACTCCTACAGACCGCCTGTTATTACTGTATTCGGCATTAATGACCTTTGTGGCAGTGAGCATGAATACATTATGACGTCTCCCTATGTAATTTAGGCCCGGTACTTAAACAACTGTACTGGAGTTTTATATGGAGTCAATTACAAAGTTATTTCAAGTCTGATATATTATCGATATCACGGAGAAATGGTAGTCATTTTGTAAAGTTCATTTCGTTCTACACTCTGCAAAAAAGAAAATTGTTGCAGGATTAACTACTGACTTTTGACAAGCTCCAAAGTAGACGACTAATTAAAATGGACAGACTTTAGTAGTATAAGCAAACGGCTAACGTTAATTACCCATGTTCATCCCTTTTCAAGTTGTCAATGAATTCATGACGCCTACAAGTATCTCCCATGTTCCATCGTCACAATAGTGGTTTCACACCCGTTGGAATACGAATCTTAGTGAGATGATTTTGCCAAGGGATATCTTTCTCGTGTCTAAATAGCAGTCTTGAACCCGGTGTGTGTGTTGAATGTCGTTCAGTTCCTTAGGGTGTGGGAGTATATCGTTGGAATAATAAGAAATGTAACTGTAGCACATGATAGTAATGATATGGTACATAACAGAGAGAGAAGACAATACTTGTACATCAGATAAATGAGTGATGGATGTGTGAGTGAGTGAGTGAGTGAGTGAGTGAGAGCGTGACTGTGTGAGTGAGTGAGTGAGTGGGTGCGTGAGAGAGTGAGAGAATGAGGGGTAAGTGAGTGCGTGGAGGAGGTGAGCGAGGTATGAGTGAGTGCGTGTATGAGTAACTGAAGGGTGAGTGTGTGAGTGAGTAATGACCTAATTTCTATGATCAAATACTTTTCAGTTTTCAGTTTCCATTTCCGAATCATTGTTGTCCGACTCGTATTCCGCTTCCCTGAATTTCTTGAATAACGCATTCTCGTTTGATAGCTTAAGGTTACTGTATCGGGTCCCAGTTGCGCACGTGTACGTATCACAATTTTGCTTAATTGCGGGGCAGTGCATTTTTGTATCCATACAAACTATACATTTCTGAAAGCCCTTGATTCAGGGAATGTATTACAAGGATCGATTTGTCATTTAGAAAAGTATAGTCTTCAAAATGACGCGCTAAAAGCTCTCTCAGTTTTCAACAAACAAACTTCCTTTTTTGGAATAATGAACTGTACTATTTGAATAAAAATAGGTTGCCTCAGGTTTTCTAGCTAGGGCCTAGAAGTTATTTTATCGTCGTGCAAAGTTGCAAGATTGAGAAAATCTACCAAAAATCGACTCAACTTCACTAAATAATAAATAATTCATGAACAGGGCCGAACTTATAAAATTTTGAGGCAATCTATAGATGATCTACATGATTGGAATATTGTGTCAAAAGTTCATGTTTGTACATCAAATAACAAGAGAGAAATTAGAACGGGAAATTAGAACGGGAAAAAACACTTTTTGGCGAAAAACTAAACGGAGAATGCGACCAAAAACCAATCAGCACTGTGTTCGCCCGCTTGGGACACGCTAATACCCTGTTCGCAGCTGGATGAGAGCCCCACTGAGACAATGCTGTGACCGCTTGAGTAGATGTCAAACACTTCACGACAAGAAAGGAGGAGACACCTATCGAAAGTAATCAACGAAATCAACTCGTGTCAACGATCGAAAAAACAGTCAATCTCATTGGATGGAATATTATACAGGCTAAATGGACATACCTGTTTATAGTCAATCAAATACTCTGTTAAATGAAGTCTTAGTTGCAAAGCAAAGGAGACATATTTTTTGTTTACAAAAACATAGTCCACTAATTCACGTGTAGTGTGAACAGAAACAAGATAAAAGATACGACTGATTATACCGTCAAAATGTAGGCTTTCGCTGTATTTATCTAAATATAAAATTGTTTATTATGTTCCGGCTTTATTATAATTATTTGACGGACAAAGTAAGTTATAGGCCTACTTTGTTTATCAAGATTGTGCCGTAAACCTCCTATTCAAACTTCATTTACACATTCGGTAACATACATTGTACTAAAATTGTTAAATATTCACAGTTCCATGGCTATTCGAGGATTTTATGCTAGATGAGCCAAATAGTAAAACGCTTCTTTGGCCGTGGACCACAATACACAGTCTTCGCCCTACAGACATGTATCCACATGGGATTTCTCGACTCTCTATACTACAATCCCTCATCAGGACCTTATTGACCGTCTAAGTTCATTAATAGTATCTGTGTTCAAGAAAACTGATCGTAGATATATTAATGTCGGAAGCCATAAAGCATTCTTCAGCTCGACTACATACAAGAGATATCATTCATGGGATGTTTCTTTGTTTATAGAGTTGCTTGAATTTCTCATTAAAAATATCTATGTGAAATTTGGCAACACAATATATCAGCAGCATATAGGTATTCCAATGGGTACTAATTGTGCACCCCTGTTGGCTAACCTGTATCTCTTCTCTTATGAATATGACTATATGCAGGCGCTTTCAAAAACCGATCCATTCAAAGCCCGTTCCTTCTCATTCACCAAACGCTATATAGACGATCTTCTCGCTGTGGATAATCGCTATATAAATGACGCAGTGAAGGATATATATCCACCTTCACTGGATTTGAAGGAAACTACAGATAACCCTACAGGCACATCGTATTTAGACCTATATCTCTATAAAAATGAAGCGGGCCTTCTCTCTCGTCGACTGTATGACAAAAGAGATGATTACAATTTCGACATCGTAAACTATCCCTTTCTGGACAGTAATATTCCAGTGGGACCTGCATATGGCGTATACATATCTCGCTTAGTAGCATTTGCTAGATCCTGTGTTAAATGTGACGATTTTAATCAACGTCACAAAACATTGTTGCAGAAACTTATAAAACAGGGCTATTCCACCAAGCGCCTCCACTCAAAGTTTCTCAAATTTGGCGATACATATCGCATGCTGATAGCAAAATACGAACGTAGCGTGCAAGATCTATGGCGCTACGTTTCGTAACTTGTGTCTAATTCCGCTTAACCCGGGGCTAGGGGCCGTATGAACCCATGTACTTCAAGATCCTCATGGTATTCATATGAACAGTCACAATCAAAGCGTGACTGAGATACATCTTTTCTTTTAGATGACGACTCTATAACGAATATTATGGATTAAGAATACTGATCAGCGATACGGATTTGATATTTTTGGAACATCATGATGTCTTGCCGGCATCATTGAAAACTGTTGACCGCTTCTCTCTTGCAGGCAACAAGCCTATGTTTATGTATACTACGATTGTCTTTTTGAATTTGGTGCTAATACTGTTATGTGGAAAATGGAATAGGTCTTTGGATTATGGACGCGGATATTCTCTAATGGACGACGGCTGGATTATGAATGACGGACTAGACGCTTGTAATCCTTATACCCTGCTGTGTCCCCTGGTGCGCGAAGTTCGCCTGATTGAGCCTTACCTACTGCCCCACGAATGGCTTGAGTTTTAAAAAGTGTTTTATACTACAATGCATTAATTTTCATAATTTCCTATTCCCCCAACTTGTCGGTTTGACGGTGTACTCTGGTATAAGACCAAAAAATCAAGATCTTGAAGCTTCGACCCGATACAGTAACCTTAAACTCAGTGAATATTATGTACACTTTAACGCTGACTGGCCGCCTTCAAATGTTCGTTGCAAATACAATCAGTTTTCGTCTCATGACAATTGATCACGTGATCACAGAATTTGTAAGTAGTCTCTGTTCAATTGTTGGAATATAGTCCTTCCTCGCCATTTCATCTTAATCATAACCGTGTTTTATATACTGTTACCAATATCTTCACTATAGTCATCCTCAATGAAATCGGTAAACATGTCACCACAGACATTATATTCAACACACCTGTTAGTATCAGGCTGCCCTATCTCTCTAGGATGAACGCTTTCTTCACAATCACTCTCAACATCTAAAGAGTATTTTATTTTATGTCCTTCCGTTCCATTTTTATTCGTGTTCTGACCGTGACCCTGAATAAATAAGTTCGACCCTGTCAATAAATAAATGTCCATAGGGTGAAGAGATTGCGTCCTCATACATTTTCATAAAGTAGTCTAGTCTTCTCGGATAAATGCGACGGCCTAATATTGAAATCTGTTGTTTTTCGATTGAGTTGTTGAAAAGAATGACATATCTGTACTTTAATAAACAGCGGATTTCTTATCGTGATAAGACCCTTTGGTAAATAGATCCGATGGGTTCACGTATCTTTGTCATGATATAGCCACTTCATCTACTTTCTAACAGCAGGATCGAAATAGCTGTCATATACGGGAAATGAAGGCAGAACCTTTAAAAAAATCTGTACCTTGGACTTAACTCATCATCTTCTAGAAAAGCGGTCGCCATTTGTCATAACATTAGAAAAATCTGTATTGGCTGGGTTCCACATAGTGACCGAGTCCTCGAAATGACTTGTATATCCATACGGCCTTCCCACTTCCGTTGGGTCCCGCGACTTTCATCGTAAATGGATGGAGTAAAGGCTTATCAGATTCTGATAGAAGCGGGTTCTCTACATTATGCTTATATTCTATCGGGGATTGTGAGTTTGGTATCTGCTCCGCAATCTTCGGATTCGGCTTGTGTTTGCTCGTCGGTTAATTTATTAGACCCACTGTGTCTTATACGTCTCAGTGAATCAATGTATCTCAATAATTTCTTCGAGCATTGATTACATTTTTTGGACATCGTATACACGGTATATTCGGTGCATACGATCAGTACATTCATAGAGAATGATGTAGTCCGATTATGTCACTCTATATATATATGTTGGTATTGAAGTGGAGTTGACAACAACATATTTTCTCATCAATTACCAACTAAAAGATTTCGGTCGCTTTGTACTGAAATATGCGGAATAATATTTCCTCATTCGTTTAACGCGTGTTTCTTTCATCGCTCGATTATCGGTTTTTCGACACTGTCTATCCAATTCTACTTTAGCTCGATCTACAATTTGTGAAGATAAGGATACGGATGTAATCCTTGTAATCGTAATCTCTTAAACACGTGAATTTGTAGTTGAATCTCTCATATCCTGTGTAGAATTAGGAGGTTTTGAAGGTTGAGCTAGTCTTTTTCTCTCAGTCGAACGAGCTTGGTCTACATATACTTCGTGGCAAACGTTCTCATCTCTCCAGGTAATAAGAAACAACACAAGAGCGAAAGCTCGATACTCCTATATAATGTCGATGCCCTCATGAGGAATTTAACCTGCAAATTTCACTGATTATGGTGACATTTTCTATATTTTTCGATACGCCATAGTGCAATCAATGGAGTATTAACAGAGTCATTCAGCGTCTGTGTCCTGATGAATGTTTAATAGAGTCAACTATGAGCTCAATGCGCTATTTAATACAGTTTAGGCTCCAAGTGACCAAAGCCTGCTGTGCTGAGGCAAACAACATTTCCGCGAACTTGACTGGAGTTTTAGGAGAGGTCGACTAGAACAGTGCTAGGGAGAACAGATATCGTACCACTCTTGTCTCCGAAGGTTACCTTTCGTCTAATGTCGCCGCTTTGTGGAAGTTTTGAATCATTCATAGATTCGAACGATGGGTTTGAATAATGCATAAATGTATCCCCTAAGACAGTCTTCTGGCTCTATGTCATTCCTGAAATCGCTGCTTGGTCTTTCCAATGAGGCCGAATTAACAAGGGACTTTCCGGGGAATGAAGCAAATTTTGTATGAAAGGGTCAGTCTGACGTATTTACTCCATCGACAAACTGGTTATATTGACTTGAAGAAAGATGTAGGAGTTTTCCATGGAACGAATCAAATTATCAATGAGGAAGGAGGAATGGAGTGAAACATATCATCCCAATAACCTGTACGACTGGTATGGTAGACATCCACTCCTCCCTCAGAGGGAATGGATATTTCGAGGTAGGTCGTCTCAGAGCTTGAGGATGACCCAAGATAATACCGAGATTCACTCGACTTCCAACTCCTCAAAGTAAATATCCTTTGGCCTTTCATTTCAAAGTCTCTGCTTTTATTTATTTGAAGTTGTCTAACTAATAAAAATTGTCTCTATTGCAGAGTGCCTATATCCAGATGATCACCAGAATACTTTCGTATCAATTCGTATGTCTTTACCTCCATATAGGCATGCCAAAAACTCCGATGTATTGGTATGAGTTGCATTAACTTGTGCAACGTTGCATATGACATAGTAGTTATAGATGGAGTGGGTTGAATAATTTCTCACGTTGACATTTGGGATGTCGTGCGTTTAATCCGGTTAACACTAGACAGGATATACCTAGTATTACAATAATAACAGTGGTTGCGCCCTTAACACCGATGAACGCTTTCGCGTATGGATGTGTTCATCTCAAACATCTATTCTGAGAGGTTTAATAAAATGTCACTTGATTGAATAGTAGGAACACTTTATCGATTTACACTCAAAAACACTGGATGAAAGGGTATTCGGTTCAGTAAACATTCAATACAAACCGAGAAGACGGAGCTACATGACGATGACTGATATAGTATAGCTCAAAACGAGACATGGACATATAGTGTGGTAGAGATTGCGGACCTTCGTTGATTGAAACGTCACAGTTCAGTAGGGAGACATAATTGTATATAAAATGTGTTCAAAGATGCTCTAAATGTTCGAATACTGGGTTTAAAAAAATATTAGTGAGCGAGAAATCTGGTATCGGGACTTGAGCTTAGTTGTGTTGTGTCAGAGATATACGAGGGAAGGTTCAATGTACATGGTATACCTTCTTCCAGTCATTATTATGGGCGCTAGAACGTTATTTGAATGAGTACGAATTTAATTACCATATCTTCCTTTTTTCCTGCGGCACACAGGTCTACGGGAGGCTCGCGTTGTTGTTGTTGTTGTTGTTCTTGTGACTTTTTGAAATACGCATGTGCTAAAGACAGTGAGATCTCTGTCACACTTTTCTACCTCCGATGTCTCATGACAACCCTGCCTTCAGGCACTTTGTAATGCATTTGCAACTTCTCACTGGAATGAATTATTACTTCGTTGATTTTAGTTCAGACAGTCCTTGATCCGGTCCGGTGAGTTGTCAATTTATTTTAAGTCACCGAAACTATTTCAATTCTGGCCTATCATCCAACCCACTGCCTTCAGTTCTAATCAGTTTCACTGAACAGTATACATGTTACAATATCCTTGAAATTGCTTGTATACCAAGGACGATGAACCACAGACTTGTCAGTGGTTCAGCTAGTTTGCATACAGTTCACGACTCTATGAAGTATTGCTTCGTTGATTTCCGTTCAGACTTTAATTCTCTTAAGTCAATTAGAGAGAGGAAATTTCAGTCGCTTAAAAGCTGACGATCGACACATCAGTCATGATCTTCAGATATTACCATTTTCACTAAACAGTATGTACATGTACACTTTAAGATCCTTGAATTATACCAAGGAAGATGAGCCGCAACCTTGTCAGTGGCACAGCTAATTTGCATACAGTCATAGGCGACTGTCTTAGTGAGTAGAAAAATAAGTTCGCCACTTCTAGTAATCATTTTATCTACCTAATCTAGATAATTCACAAATTGGTGAAGAAGTAGACAAGTATCACATCGTCATTATGATTAACATTGAATAATACTGGGTATCAAATTATTGATCAAGCATCACAAAACCAAATGCAACAATTACGTTTCAAAAGTAAGGGAACAACTCTCGCCGAATAAAGATGTTTAACTTACAGAAATGACAGTTTGGTATGATGTTTACACTGTAACTTTAGCCCCCAAGCAATTCGCATATATGGCAATAAGTTTTGAAAGGAAGAATAATTTAACCGTCTCTGGGAATCGAAACAATGACCCGCCAATCTCTGGAGTTGCACTCACCGTCTTAGCTATACCGACTCATTGATAATACTCAAAACTGACTTTATGCGCAACTGGTTTTATAATACAGAAATGATTATTTAGTATTTAATAAGTCAGACAACCCCGTTCGCGGACAATACATCATAGTTGTGCAGTTACATTGTGCACTTCCGGTTACAAGCATGAAATTTGGCACATAGCTATTTTGATTGATCCTCTTTCGGAGCACAGTCTCTCTATCCTCATTCTCGCAAGTCAGGGACTCGAATTGATTATATACCAAGGAAGATGAGCCGCAACCTTGTCAGTGGTTCAGCTAATTTGCATACAGTCATAGGCGACTGTCTTAGTAAGTAGAAAAATAAGTTCACTATTTCTAGTAATCATTTTATCTGCCCAATCTAGATAATTCACAAATTGATGAAAGAGTAGACAAGTAACGCATTGTCATTATGATTCACAATGAATAACACTTGGTATCAAATTATAGATCATGCATCATAAAAACAAACGCAACAATTACGTTTGAGAAGTAAGGGAATAACTCACCAACTTTCGTCGAATAAAGATGTTTAACTTATAGAAATGACAATTTGGTATGATGTTTAACTTTAGCCCCCAAGCAATTCACATATATGGAAATATGTTTTAAGCTTACCTGGCCGGGGGGGGGGGGGCACTTTCCGCCACCCCCTTCCCCCCCGTGTTGTTTTCTGGCTCGTATCTCCGGAACGACAAAAAAATGAGAGCTGAAACTCCGTGACTTTTTAGATTATCATATTGGGGTCATTTTGAGCGTATTTGCATGACCCCCAAGCAGAGAATCATGGGTAAATTCAAAATGGCGACCATGTGGGGGTACCAGAAAAGTGATGTTTTCGCCATATTTCTTCAAAAATTACGCAAAAATTCAGCATGTTGATTCAACGCGATTCAATGCATTTTACTGAAATATATGTCTTAGTATCACCAAAAAACACCCCCTGATTTGTTCCCCCTCCCTCCCTTCCCCCATTAACCCTACTAGGCCTGCGGGAGGGGAGGGGGCAAAATGCCCCCCTACCAAACTTCCTGCCGGAACACTAAAAATGGAGAACTGAAACTTCGTGACGTTATAGGTTATCATATTGGGGTCATTTTGAGCCTATTTGCATAACCTCACGAGCAGGGGATCATGGGTAAATTCAAAATGGCGGCCATGTGGGGTGCCAGCAAAAAGTGATGTTTTAGCCATATTTCTTCATAATTTTTGTTACTAATTTATCATGCAGTTTTTGCGAAGAAAAAACAAAAATAGAAAAATTCGAAGATTTTGACCGAAAAATCGTCCAAAAATGCTCTTTTTGAAAATGACGTCACAGTGACGTCATCTTGGCGGCCATCTTGGATTTCTTTTACATTTTCTTGTAGAGCTTGACCCAAAGATATAGTGTGGTAAATTTCAGCCCTCTAGCCTTAGCGATAGCGAAAATATATAGGGGGCATTTTCCGCCCCCCCCCACCCACCCCCGCCCCCCAGGCTGCGGTACACCCCAAATCGCCCAGGCCAGATAGGGTTAAAAGGAACAGTGGCATCGAAAGATAGTTCTGACTGGGGGGGGGCACTATCCTAGCACTCTAGGCGAGGGTCCAGCTCCGGGGTGCTAGACGGCCGTAGGAGCGTTTTGAGCGATTTCCGACAACGAAAACGCATACTTTTTCTCAGATATTTCAACTGTTTTAATACTAGTTTGGTAAAAAAAAAGAAATTAAATAAAAAAACTGCTAACACACACACAGAAAACTTCTGCACGTAATCCGGATATTCGATTAATATAACTCCGTCTTCATTTCCGTCAAATAAACAACTATCCTACTTACGTTTTGCTTTGGAAGAAATCAAGGATATCACGCTGTGGTCTCTTCGACATGATGTTGCTTTTGGGAATGTATAAAGATACGTTTGAAAACGATGCGTAAAACCGAAGTGCTGACCTTACATTTTAGATCATTTGGTGCATGGGTTGGAAAAAATACTGGGAATATTGCCTGCAAACGGGAACTTGGACGATTCCCACTTATAATAGATATCCATGCAAGCATATTTAACTACATGCTGCATCTTGAAAACAATACCGACCGGCCTATTTTTCAAGATGCATTCCTCTGTAGCAAAGCACTAGAAAACGGTGGAATTGGATGGCATAGCTATTCGTCATTAATGATGCAGAAAAATAATATCAGTGCTGAGGATTTATCACTGCAGCCCACTAAAAACACATATCCCCAAAAGTAAAAGACAAATTGATAACTATATACATACAACTCTATCAAGACAAACTACGCGAGTCCGAAAAATTACTTCACTACAAACATATAGAACAAACATATTCTATGTCACCTTATTTAAACTATATAAAAAATCGAAACTATAGGCAATCACTAACTAAACTTAGGATCTGTGCACATCGGCTCGAGGTAGAAACCGGCAGATATAGGAAAACAGACCGGAACAAACGATTTTGTAAACGGTGTGACAAAACAAACAAGGTCGTTGAGGGCGAGGATCATTTTGTTTGTATATGCCCGAATGGTAAAAAACTTCGAAACATTCTGTATATCATCATCAACAGATCCTGTCACCTATTCGGGCAACTAAAATGACCTCGAAAAAATTATATTTCCTGATTAAACCACCCAACCACCTTTCCCCAACAATAGGGCAGTTTATATACGAAATACTTCTCGAGAGATCATCCCAGCTCGCATATGTATAAAATCTGGGGGGGGGGGGGGGCTGGGGGCACAAACATACAAACATACTTGCTTCGCTGGTATTGGTGTTCCCTTCCTCTTCGGCACTCAGCATCCCTTTAGATTAGCATTAATCACGCCCGTAAATTCAATAATTATGTGTATCAGCAGACAATGGGCAGAAACATATTGCATTTGACATCATTCTCTCAAGTCAGAGCCCATTTCTGCTGCTGGTCCTACACTTTAGAATTTACGTTACTTTGTCAATCAGGTTTACGAATGGAATTACGTCATATATTAGCAGATACTGACCATACAAGCGATCTATTTGACCTCGTTCTCCCAACCAAGGGCCTTGATTTCCTGGCGGGGTTTTTGAGTTTGATTTTGATGCTTAGATACCTTTCATATTGACTTTAACTTGGCAGTCATTTTCGTGAATGCAATAATTTGATGTACCAAAAGATAATAACGAGAACAGTGATCAATTCGACATCATTCTCCTACACACAGACCTTGTTTTGCGAACTAGACCTAAAATTTCGCACTTAAATCACCTTCGGAATGACTTAACATATTCGCTAATTGAGTATAAGGAGATATCTATAGATACTGACTAGAAATGTTTCTTATTTGCAAAATTTGATTAAAAAAAGAAATTAATAAAATTAGCATCTTGGCCGAACATGTCAGGTGAGATGATATATCTAAGAATAAAACATTTAATCAGTATACCCCCCGTTATGAAGTATAGGGAGTATACTGGATTCAGCTTGTCCGTCCGTCCGTCCGTCCTTCCGCCCGCTACATTCCACGTTAACGCGCTAAAAGCTGAACCGTTCCATCTAGAGACTTCAAATTTGGTATACAGCATTGATGTGTGACAAAGCACAAGCCTGTTGAAATTGGATACATTTCGATGGTTTTTGTGGTTTCCCCGGACCATTTCAGCTGGAGATTTCAAATTTGGTATGCAACACTGCTTTGTGGCAAAGCTCAATCCTATTCAAATTGGGTACATTTTGATGTTTTCTTTTTGTGGTTCCCATGGCAACTAAATGGAAAATATCCATATAATTATGTTGACGCTCTAGAAGCCGAACCGTTGCAGCTGGAGACTTCAAATTTGGTATGCAACATTGTTGTGTTCCAATGCACAATCGGGTACATCTTGATGCTTTTTGGGGTTTCCATGGCAACCAAATGGAAAATATCCATACAATGACATTAACACTCTGGAAGAAGAACTCTTGCAGCTCAAACATCAAATTTGGTATACAGCATTTGTGTGTTAAAGGTCAAATCTGTTTAAACTGGATACATTTCGATAATTTCTATGGTTTCCATGGAAACATAACAGAAAATATCCATGTAACTATTTTAATGCTCTAGAAGCCGAACCGCTACAGCTAGATACTTCTACTATTGTATACAGCATTGTTGTGTGGTAAAGGACAAATCCGTTCAAATTGAATTCTTATGGTAATGTCTGAAGAAAGAACTGTTCTTGGCCAGAAAGTTGTTCATGGTCACTCACTCCTCACTCATTTCTGATGAAATCATTACAATGCCAAGGGTCTAATTGCAATTTCTATTTTCCTGTCACCATTTCGGATTTTACAAATAAATCGAAAACGAATCACCCTTATTCTTCTAACATTCGATATACATTTATCCTATATAGGTTTCATTATTATAGCATGACACATCAGATGAGCTTATTTGTCTCCTGGAGATCTCTAAGCCCTATCACCTGGGGAAATGGCGGGTATTTCTGTAATCTTTGATTACAGATGATCAAAAACACAATGACCACACAGTTCCAGCCACCTGTAACTCAAGGGTCAAAGCGCCACCTCTAGTTTATATAGAAGGAGCAAACCATGTCTCGGTATTGCCTTCCTGCATGCAAAAGAGTGTCAAGTTATTTAGTTTGCAGATGATAACACACGTAAATGCAGAAACTTAATTAATTATTCTAATCGAATATCAAGACTATCACAGGCCTCAATTTGAATAGTGAAAAGTGTCATTATGCCTCTTGGACAGTTCGATAAAGCCTTCACCCCCATTCCATGGTTTCACAGATCAAACTGATAGACCTGATACCAAATTCATTTTAACTTTGAAGGAAATATAAATTTTCCATTTTGCTCGGCAAAGTAAGCGAGAAGGGAGACTGAAGAGCGTAGATTTTCGCGCAATGACTAGATATAAATCCTTGAAATTTGTTTGGATTTCCAAATATTTGAAAGCCTTTTTGATTTGCAAAAATCAACGGCTGGACCGAATGTTTTGAAACTTGGCATACACGATACTTGTACCAAGACATTGCTAAAGCGATCATTGTGACTTCGTCTGTCAATTCAGTATAGACGGCACGGACCAGTCAAAATAGTCGAACTTTGAACAGGGAAAGCGAATATATATACTAATGCCATTTAGAAAGTAGGTAACATTTATATCCAATAATTTTTAGGATGTCACTTTCTTGATAAAGCACAAAATACTAGTGCTGGATGGGTCAGTCGCGTGCGATACTCGAACCCGCGTCCTCAGAGTTTGACACCAAATCGCCGGCAGTAAATGCATGCACTAGATCACTCGGCCACTACAGCTTCCACAAAAGAGGAAGATCGGAGACCGGAGTCTAGAATGCTTGCATTTACTGCTGGCGATTTGCTGCCAAACTCTGAGGACTCGGGTTCGAGTCTCGCACGGGACTGACCCATCCAGCAATAGTATTTATGCTCTGTAAAGAAAGTGACATCCTAAAAATAATTGGATATAAATGTTATCTACTTTCTAAATGGCATTAGTATATATATAATATCGGCTTTAGGAGCTGTGCCATTATATGTCTATCAGAAGGATAGTAAATGTATGTAATCTAGACTCCGGTCTCCGAACTTCCTCTTTTGTGGAAGCCGAGTGATCTAGAGTGCTTGCATTTACTGCTGGCGATTTGGTGCCAAACTCTGAGAACGCGGGTTTGAGTCTCGCACGGGACTGAACCGTCCAGGGCTAGTATTTGTGCTTTATCAAGAAAGTGCATGACGTCCTAAAAATAATTGGATATAAATATATATAAATATGGTATCAGACCTATTACGCAATTCTTACAATTATGGGTTAGAAGTTGAAAAATTATTTCCCTTGGCATGAATACACTGGCAGATGGCGCCTTTTTTACAACAAATATTGATACAAGTCACGTGGATTCCCATCAATAATCCTATGAGCTAAACGTTTCCGGTTTTGATAATCTTGTATTATAGCCACAACCTCAGGTTTTGGCTACAATGTAGTCATTTCTCACTTGTTTCTTACAGCAATTAATCTGGAAGATACAATAGAATCCTATATTTAAACCGAACTGTTTGATCAGGGAGATGCCATGTTCGATCGTAACGACAAACGTTAAGCTAAGCGTTACATTCGCCGTAAATATGTCCCTCATAATGAAATTCGACTATTGTTTGGAAAAGAACGATACCGGTGTGGGCATGGAGAGGCATATGGAATAATTCGGGCAGCTCTTATTATGTGAGCGATGATGGGTTTTACATTAGATGGAATATTTATATGTATTGAAAGCGAAGCTGAGGATATTGCCTAAACAGAAGTGAACGAATCGCTTTCACAGTAAGTTTCCTTGTCTGTTGAATTTGAAGTGATCTGTTTTCTGCATGTTAAAGCTACGATGAGCGAGAATGCTACAACATTCCAAACGATGCTACGTGTGAGACAAGAATGTACTACGTGTGTCTGTACCAGTGTGTCTGATATGGACATACGAGTGTGTCATCTCCAGTGTTGCTATTGCGCGGACTGCACGAATCTACCCGAAAACAGATAAATGTACTCTTCATCTTTAATGATAAGCGTATATACAAGTTTGTTTCAAATCGCAAGTTTGTTCTTTACCTTTACGTTACGCACGGCCTTAGTAACAATAGAGCCACGTGAGAATAGCTTTTCGTTTAGTCTCGCGGACATTTCCGCTTTTCGGATGACGGGCATTCTCTTGGAAGCGGAGTCGATTATACTTCGATCGATGAGACACACGCCACATCGATGAAATGGTATTCCCAAATATGATAAGATAAATAAATAGTATTTCTGTTAGTCTTGTGGACATTCTCTCCGACCCAACATCATGGACCCAAGTTCGATTATAATGCGATCGATGAAAACTCACGCCATATCCATCCAATGGTATTCGCAAATATAATAAGATATGAGAATAATCTTTGCTCTTAGTCTCGCAGACATTCTCTCCGACCCAGGATCCATTACGTTATGGTCAATGAGACTCACGTCATATTGAATAAAATGGTATTCGCAAATATAGTAAGATATGAGAATAGTCTTACATTTTATCTCGCGGACATTCTCTACGAACCAGGTTCATTTATCGAACCTTCCCTCGTCACATGATACTTTATCTTCACGAAAGACAACTACGTCGTCGTTACGCAATTGGTAGCGCAGTAGATCACAATACGGTCAAACATCCAGGGGTGACCTACTTTCGTCGATGCCATCTTTTCAATAGACCACAATGGCTGAAACCATCAAGAGGTTGACCCACTTTCTTCCTCGACAAAGGACAACAATGGATAAAACCGTACAGGCTCTGATCTACTCCAGTCAGGTCAAACCAGAGGTCATCGCCTATTGTTCTCAAACCCATTGTTCTCATAACAAAAGAGAACAACTGACCGGTCCGTCCTGTGCTTACTCTACTACTGTAAAACCAGAATAAACCTATAATAATTCGCCGCTGGCTATTCTCAGGATGTTAAACACAATTAACAGTAAACGAACTCATGATTTGTTATAAAAAAAAAATGTTCCCTTCGTTACTACAAGAATAGGCAAGGTATTTTTCAATCACACGGTTCATACAAACAAAATAGATGAACGGAATTCCTGTGGAGTCCTGTGATCAACACAAGGTGATTTATACCAATTTTGTGCATTTTTGTTGTGTGCAAATTTAAATTCCCCGCTGAATTTCAGCAAGGTAATTTTTGTTCTCAATTTCAATTCAATTTTCTTATCAAAAGGTTAGTCTTGAGCAATTCAGACCAATGTAATTTTGTCCATAGTACCATGGTATATTTTAATACATCTTCCAAAGAAATGCACCTCAAATATTTTCAGGGAATATTTCAATGAGTAAAGAAAACAAGCAGCCAGAGGATGCTAAGTCCCCCGCCGAAATGGCAGCAATATTTTTTAGCATTGTTGGTCTCGGGGGGATATACATGAGGGAGGCAACTGCTACTTCATAGGCGTTGGATGTGGGTCTTTCTGCCTTCCCAAGTTTTAAAATCAACTCAGGACGGTTGACTGAACTTTTTTTGCTTCTGTAATATAGTTTCCATGCAATGAAGCATGGAAATTATGTAACCGAGAAGCGACCCCAAGTGACATCTCAAGGCATATTATCGGCAAACCAAATTTGAAGAGAAGCTGAATGCGTTACCTATTGTCTGGAAACCAAATTTTAAATTTGTCACCACCAGGTGCAAGTGGGCGAAATGCAATCCCAAGGATCATCTCATGACATGGTGTATCAGCATACGAACTTCGGAAAGAATCTGAAAAGGGGGTATTGCCCGGAAACCAAATTTAGATTTGTACCAGGTGGCACCACCTGTAAGTAAATGTGAGCGAAAGGCAATCCCACGCAACATCTTCTGGCATGATACATGCATGCTAAATTTGAGGAGATTCTGATGAGCAGTTCACAAGGAATGCATATGCCAAATATTGAAGAAACTAGATACAGTCGATCGAATACGATTGGAGGCATGCCTTTTGCATCTTTAGTAAAGGAAACATTATTTGTGAAGAAAGTAAAAACGTAAAACTTGGGAAAAACATCATTAACATGGCCCATAAGATGCCTTGAGGGTAGCTACCCACATACCAAATTTAAAAGAATCCATTACGGTCCAACAGTTACTGTCCAGAAATGCAATTTTACCTTGGCCCTCAGGTAGCGCCATGTGTAGGCAGATAGGCATAAAAAATAATCCCAACCGAGATCTTGAGGCAAGATCCCTTGACATTGGAAATAGAAAATGTTAACTTGGCCTACAGGTGGCGCCACCTATAAGCAGATCGACAAGAAAAACAATACCAAGTGAAACCTTCAGGTAAGGTATATGTACACCAAACTTGGAAAGAATTCATTCGAGTATTAAAAAGTTATTGTCTGGAAACATAATTTTAAATTTGCCCCCAGGTGGTACCACCTATATGTGGATCGGCATGAAAAACAATGCCAAACGAGGAATTGAGGCGAGGTACCTACACACCAAATTTGGAATGAATCGGTTCAGGTTTTCAAAAGTTATTGTCTGGAGACGCAATTTTAACTTGGCCGGCGGTGGCGCCACCCAGAAGCGGATTGGCACGAACAACAATTCCAATATCAACATGAAAAACATTCTCAAGCCAGATCTTAGGCAAGGTACCACCACACCAAATTTGGAAAGAGTCCTTAAGGTTTTCAAAAGTTATCGTCTGGAGATGCAATTTTAACTTGGCCGGAGGTGGCGCCACCCAGAAGCGGATTGGCACGAAAAACAATTCCAAGCAAGATCTATAGACAACGGACATATTTACCAAATACAAAAACATGGGTCTGTTCCTGATAAATTGAAACCTTTTGGGGTTGCAATTATCCCAATATTGCACACAACACACAAATTTCAGCTTCTGCCAAGATATATTGGAGATATATATGCTCAAACACAATATATGAGGGTCGGGCGATGGCTAGTTTGGGAGATAGAGGGTGCGGCTCGGAGCCCTGGGGATGGGGACATGCTGTTCTTGAGGGTAGTGGTAGGTGTGCTGACATGAAAGCCATCGAAAGCTCCCTGTACATGAAACAACCACATTAACAACTGCATGCCATCATCTGTCAGTCCGAAAAACCACAAGGTGGAATTCAATTCAATTCAGGAAATTGATCATATGCACAGTGTGCACCCAAACTTTAGGAACTCAGTTGTAATTAATATAGTTAATTACACCTGTGGACACAAATGTTTCGTGCAGAAGCTTTAGGGTAAATCATATGATGTAATACCCCTGTCACACTCTACTGCGATCAGCCGTCGACCGCTTTGCGCCTCGGACTTTGAAATTTTTCACCAAAGCGCAGTGACATCGCCGAAAATTGTGAAATCCATGACACCAGGTAACTTACAGTAGCTTACAGTACGTTCTTGACTCGCTTATTACGCTCTCACTGCGACCCTATGCGTTCCCAGTTTGATCATCAGTGCGCTCTCAATGCGCTCCCACTGCGCTCTGTGTGCTCTCAGTTCGCTCTCAGTGCGTGCAAGTCGCTGCCGCTGCGCTCTCACTACGCTCTCAATACCTTTGCAACTCGTTCATTGCGCATGTGCGGCGTGTATAAAAATAGAGCCTCCTGCGACCAGGGCATCAGTCTACTTTCAGCAGGCCAAAAACCAAGAAGTCCGCACATTCTGCCTGCCTGCGGCCATGGTCAAGAGCAGATGCACACTGATTGTGTATAGACGATGGAGCTGTATTTATACCAAAATGTGTGTGGGGGGTCAGTGGAAGTGGGATCGTAATAAGAACGCACTGTGAACCTATTGCAAACGTCGGAACAAGCGTTGGACGTATAACGAGCGTCATAGTCTCAATGGCAGCGCAGTGTGGACGTAGAATGAGCGCAAACAAGCCCACAAAGCGTAGTAGAAGTGCAGTAGCAGCGCAATAAGAACGCAAGAGGCACGTATTGAGAGCCCAATTAGCGTACAGCAGTCGCACACCAGTCGCAGGGGACGATTTCTGCGACCCCAAGTCGCTTCTATGCGTTGTTGCTACGTCCACGATATGCTCATGTAGTTCGCTTTGCGCTGCCATGGCGACTGTACTGCGTCATTACACCGTTCTCGTCAGAGCGCCGACCCGCTGCGCTTGTTTTGTGCATGCACAAAACAAGCGCCGAGGTTCGGCGCTCAAGGTAGCTCATGGCGACCCTCTCCCGTCCTGGACAGTTTCCACTGCGTCACCAAATCGTTCTCAGAGAACTTGCTGCGCTTTGCCTCACGCTTTCATACTTTTCAGGTCGCAGTGGGAGCGCCAGCGTGATCGCGGGTGAGTGTGACAGGGCCTTGAGATACAATTGTTCGATAGCAAAATTGAAGGCAATGTTGTCCTTCATTTAAGATTACACGAAATTAAAAAAGCCAGGTGTTCGGTACTGCGGGGATTTCCCCGCCAGCTATTTCATATTATACTTCTGAAATAAAAAATATGGTTCATGCAAAAGCTTTAGGGTAAATCATATGATGTGGAATAGAATGATTTCATAGCAAAATTGAAGGAAATGTTGTCCTTCATGTAAGGCGACACGAAATTCAAAACTAACACAGGTTCGGTACAGCGGGGATTGCCCCGCCAATTATTTCATATTATACTTCTGAAATAAAATATGGTTCCCGCAAAAGCTTTAGTGTATGCTGTGGAATAGAAGGACTGGAAAGCAAATTTAAGAAAATGGTGTCCTTCATTTAAGGTGACATGAAATTCAAAACTAACAGCGAGAAGCGGAAGAAAGAAGAAAAAATGACAAACGCATTTAGGGATGCCTAATTATTAGACAAAGCATTTGAATGTTATCGCTTGTGAAGAATTTGAATGGAAACCACGGACATGCACAGAAGATTGCAACAAGATCCAGTGGCGCCACCTTCAGGTGAATCTTGCTGAAACGCAATACCAACTCATGTCTGGTCACAAGGAGTGTATATGCTAAATTTCGAAGAAATCGGACAAAGCTTTAGGAAGTTATCACCTGTGAAGAATTTGAACAGACATCCACAGACACAAAGAGAGCAAGAGCCATTTCAACTGGAACGGACACGAAGAAGCGAAACTCAGTGGCGCCACCTTCAGACAAATGTTACTGAAATCCAGTACGCAACCGCGTCTTCTCACAAGGAATGCGTATGCCGAATTTCGAAAGAATCCAAGAAAGCGTTTGGAAGTTATCGCTTGTAACTGACATCCATGGACACAAAGAAGCAAGATTCATTTTGACCCAGTGGCGCCACCTTCAGGCAGATGTTGCTGAAATGCGATACCGACTGGCGTCTTGTCGCAAGGAATGCGTATGCCGAATTCCGGAAGAATCGAACAAAGCGTTAGGCAGTAATCATTCGAACAGACATGCACGGACATCCACGGACATACACGGACACATAGAAGCAAGAACCATTTTAACCCAGTGGCGCCACCTTCAGGCAGATGTTGCTGAAATGCGAGACCGACTGGCGTCTTGTCGCAAGGAATGCGTATGCCGAATTCGGAAGAATCCAACAAAGGGTTAGGAAGTAATCATTCGAACAGACATGCACGGACATCCACGGACATGCATGGACACATAGAAGCAAGAGCCGTTTTGACCTAGTGGCGCCACCTTCAGGCAGATGTTGCTGAAATGCGAGACCGACTGGCGTCTTGTCGCAAGGAATGCATATGCCGAATTTCGGAAGAATCCAACAAAGGGTTAGGAAGTAATCATTCGAACAGACATGCACGGACATGCACGGACACATAGAAGCAAGAACCATTTTAAAGTCCCCGGCCGCGTTGCGGCGGGGGACAATAATTTCCTGCAATCTAAGAAATTTCCATTTGAGTGCAATTGATTGACCTGTTTTTTAGGCTCATCTGTTCCTTAACATTGCGGGCATATTGTTTGAGGGCGGAGGATTCCAACAAGAAAGGTCAACAATGGACACAATTGCCTGAACAGCAGTAGCTGCAGGTCTATGGTGGCAGTTTCTTGGTCGTTTCAGTCTCAGTTCCACCTATGCTCATATGTGGGGAATATTTGTAGCCATACCTGGCCTAGATATAGTAATATGATTAACAAAAATGAAGGAAAAGCCTATCAACCACCTAAAGGCATTATTGTAACTGACAGCTATTTTGCTTAAGTCACTCAGTAAAGTTGTATCACAATGCAGAACAATACCGATTTGTGCAGTTAGTTTAAAGCAGGGATATACAAATAGGCTCAGGATGACTCCAATAGGATAGGCCATAAAGTCAAGGAGTGTCAGCTCTTAGTTTTACAGGCCTGGTTGGATTAAACTGATTTCTTATATTTCCTGTTTTTATTATAATAGACAGCGGAAAATTCCAAGATAATATTTACGTACCGACAATGAGCGTTGGCTAGGACCCAATGAGCATCAATAAGTGTAGCTGTACAGACAACCATATACGGTCTTGGGCCGTCACCTTGGGCGTCTTTATAAGCGAGGATAGCAACGAAAGGCGATCCCCCTGGCACATCTTCCCCGCCTATCAGACGACGGGACCGGTGTAATACTACAATCAAAATATTTTCATGTGGAGTATCCTAATATCTCAAACGCCCGATACGCAGAAAAGTACGGAAGCATAGAAAGAACATGGATTGTTGTTTTATTTTTTTCAAAATTATCCCCGAGATAATTGTCCAATGAGAATGCATAATTAAATCGACTAATGAAATGTCCGTATTAGGGTGTGCCATTTTCTTTTCCAATTGAGAAGAATAGCTATCTATCAACGCCATGCATACTAAGATACATTATACACAAACCGCTTATTAATGTTCAATTATTGGACAGCGTTGATAGGATTTATTAGAGATTTTATTTATTAGATTCTTTTGTCGATCTTTTAGCTAATGTTTCTGCATTATCATTGGACAATTATCTAGGGGTCCGATATAATTATTTCGGGGTTCTAGATAATTTTGAGAAGAATTAATTTCCATGTCCCTTCTATGCTTCAGTAAGAAAGGAATTCAATGTAAAGAGACGGTTGTTATTTTAAGCATCAAAGTACGGAGCCGTAAAAGTGACCTGGGGAAAATTTCAGCCCCTATTACAACCCCCCTATTATAACGACTTATTATGTCGATGGAAGGATTTATTAAGTCCCTAGAACGATTGATCAACTCGTTATAGCGACCTGTTATGTCGTTAGAACGACTTATTAACTCGTTATAGGGACTTATGTCACCAGATTGACTTATTAATTCGTTCCAATGACATGATAAGTCATTATAACGACTCAACAGAAACGAAAAAACCATTTACCCATATCACTTTTACGGCCCCGTATCAAAATAAACAAGCACCGAAGCGATTCACAATGCCGAGATCTTAGCACTCATCCAGTTTCATTTCTTGGAGGATTGGGAAATGTAAAATCGAAAGTGTTGATCTTTGTCGACGTTTCCGCGAACAGTCGACAATGGCACGGGGTAAAATTATACGAATATAATAAACTTAATGCCATATAAACTGTCCACCGAGAAATGAAGTTAAACGCACAGCTTAATCGCGCTTGGACCAATTGCGGATATATTATTTGAATCCCATTAAATCGATGGCTTTCAAAGCTGTGAGAGGGTAAACACGACTGCTGATTTAGTCTCAAGTCTTGCTTTAGCGAATAATCAGCTGCGTCGCTCACTACCTTTCTTTAAAAGTCACGCGCCCTTTTCACTTCGACGGCTGGTTATGGAACTCAACTTTTCCCCTTACATCATAGACAACTGTGTTAGGATACATGTCTAAACGACCTCAGCCTTGCGATGGAGGATAAGATACAAGCCTCATTGGTCCAATAGATCAACCAATTCCCCAATGCCAGCCTTTCATGGTAAAAGTATTATACGTATCATATGTCTTCTACATTAAAGCAGGAACTGGCATGTTTGCCCTAGCGTGGTATTTACGAAGGCCAGCATTGCCCAAAAAGTGTACCAGAATTTGGTGATTACGTCAATCAGTATGAGCCCTGGTAAACGTATGCTGAGTATCACAGCCTAAAAAGCCACAATTGTGTCATAATTCACACACAGACTTATTCTGTGAGAGCACCGCATGATGGCGATACGAAAATAATTTTATTCTCATCATATCAGGAAAAAAGAGAGCGAAACAAAGAGAGAGAGAAATGCTCCACATCTTACATGTCGTTGATTTAACCCTACCAGGCCCGGGGGGGGCCAAAATGCCCCACCCTACCAAACTTTCTGCGCTATATCCGGAACGACAAAACATTAACAGCTGACACTCCGTGATAGTTTATCATATCATTTATCACAAAATAGCATGGGATAAGGATAATATGTTCAGCACAATTCCGAAGTATCATTTTGGTTAATGCAATCATGTTTTTTTTTAAGTCAAAAAAAAAAAAAAAAAAAAAAATTCAATGTAACAGAAAAAACAGATTCAACACTTGTATGAGGCACACAGCATTCGAGTCTGTGATATAGCTCAGTGATAAATGATACTGGCATCATAGTTGTAAATTCTTCCACGGTTGCGAGTTCGAAACACCGAGGAGCAGTTTTGTCTTCAGTAAATGAACAATACGGTAGATATAATAAATTTTGACGTATATAGTGGCGCTATATTTTCCAACTTCAAATACTAATAAAAAATACGATCGGTATCGTACGAAGCCGTAAAAGGGACATGGAAATTATTTTTTTCAGCCCCTATTTTTTTTTTTTTTTTTTTAAGTCGTTATAACGACTTTTTTTTTTATTATTATGTCGTTATAACGACTTAATTGACCAATGAAATTCGAGCATTAAGTCGTTAGAACGACTTATTAAGTCGTTAGAACGACTTAATTGACCAATGAAATTCTGTCTTACTTCTGCAGCTTTTATTTTGTTAACAACTGCCCTCAAAACAGCGTTTAGATATGCAGTATGAAGTCTGATAATGCCATTGAGAGGTGGGTAAAGTTGACGACGTCTGCCGACTAAAAGGCAACCCTATGACTCTATGCCCAAACCTGCCAATTCACATGGCTTCTCTGTGTTGGTCCGATAATATCGCCAAAATTGCTTTGCTCACCACCCTCCATTACAGATAATTGAGGAGCTTGGTAGCCGTAGTCCACTCCTAAACAGCCAAGCGAAAAAATGTGAAATGCAGACGGATTTTACTAACACCTATTCAGGCACGGCGGAGCCGGGGGAGAGGGGTGGGATGGGTTGAGGGGCTAAACACTGGATTATAGTTTTGATGATTTTTCGCAGAGAATAACACATGTGATACAAGTGCCGTAATCCTACTATCATAATGCACCACAACACAGCGTTTGCATGCGTAAATTCGACACTTTCTGGGAGAGCCGTTCATAGATTGAACAAGACTGAACTTATGGAGTTTTACATCCAGTTATGAAAAATGGAGAGACCCATGCAATCAAAAACATGAGAGTTGGAACTGAGCTCCGGATCGAGCAACGGTTTAATGTTCATTCAAAACAAACAGAAAATATACCGTCAAAATGCACCAAAACAAAATAAATCGAACATAATGTATGTAGATTAACTTTCACTTTTGTTTCGCATAAGCACGCATCGATATTGAAAAGTATCAGACCTTATGCCCCCATTTGACATTCTGGTAAAACACATACAAATCAGGACTAACACTTCACACGTGGAGCGCTCGTAGCCATAATGTTTGCATATTCAACATCGAAATATAGTACGCTCACAAACCACATAAATAGATGTCTGTTTAATATATCAATAGATACTCTGATTACATAATCCACATTCGTTTATTTTACATATAATTTCAAGATATTATTTCTACGTGAAATTCCAGGGTTCGCTGATCTCTCTCTCATTTTTTTTACAGGTCTTTTTTCACCGGGGAGTTGTCAGCTAACAAAATAAAAGCGGCAGAAGTAAGACGGAATTTCATTGGTGGATTAAGTCGTTATAACGACTTAATAAGTCGTTCTAACGACTTAATGCTGCAATTTCATTGGTCAATTAAGTCGTTATAACGACATAATAAAATAAAAAATAAAAATTTCCATGTCCCTTTTACGGCTCCGTAGTATCGAGATTACTGTTATCATATATTCTAATCTTCTTTTCCGCGTAACTTGGAGAGAATACATTTCGTGTGGCTGTTTGTGCTGCCAAAACAATAAAATTGATGAGAGATGGGGCGTTGTCTTTATGCGTAAATCGGAGGGCTACTATAACACTCAAATGCACGAAACTATTTTTTTATATATGATTTTCCACTGAAGTTTGGATCTGACCGTTCTTTATAGAACGTCCCAACTAGTGACACTTTGTGCAGACAGTTTTACACATCAAATGTCCTTTGACGAAAACAGATGAATTTCACACTTGCTCCAATAAACTATCATCATGAACCTCGATTTATTTGCACAGTCTGTTTGACCGGTAACATATAATTACCACGTTCATATAATAAACGGAAAGGGACCTTACCATTTTCATAAGCTGCCGAGATGCTGATTCCATCATACAGAGCGATCACAACAAGGAGTAAACACGCTACTTTGAACATTTTCTTGTAGTTTATAGTTTCACAATTTCAGTACCTGAAATAAATATGGGAATATCACATGTTCTATGAATAGTGTTACGAAAGACAATCTAAATTATATCTTGGAAATTATACTTCATCATTCCTGTACATATTTCATAAAAATTATTATTTATATCGTATTTATATTTAATATAGTTATCTTGGATTATACCATACCATTTCTGTATATCAACTATATATTATTAAACAATATGTGTGCACAATAGGGACCCCAATTATAGAGCATTATGCATGGCATTTTCTATGTATACTGGAACAACGGAGACTCGGTGAAGTTCGACAACAACTGTCACCACTTTTACGTTCCTTTAGAAATGTTCTGGTTATGTGGCACACATGTCACCATTTCGGCCATATAAAAAGCAGCATTAAATTCAAATCTATGAAGGCATTTTTCCAACACGATTCCAATGCGTACCTTCCCGGGCTCTCACTGAAATTCCGTATTCCGAATACGGTTCGTGCTCGTAAGTATAATAAACTCTTGAATTTATTTTGAACCAATTGCATTCTTTTGTACTTCGTCCACGGATAATTAACTACATAACTACACAGTTATATAAAGGAAACGGCTTATCTTTGGAACTTCACTGCGTATGTACATGATGTACATGTACTCTGCCTAACATAATTACCCAGATGTCCCACAGATTAGTTTCATATAAACTAGGATGAAAGTAACTCCGAAAAGTTACTTCGGAGTTACTTTCATTCTAGATAACATAATTAATATTCCGAAGTTAAGCCTCGTTACAATAGTATACGCGGCAATGATTACTATCATTATGTTATGGTATAGTTGGTAAATATAACGATATCCAATTACGTCAATGAGAAAACTTTCTGGGTAAAGTACATCTACTAGAGCTGGAGGGGCGAATCCCGTCTTGGATTCGGACTTGTGACCCTCAGAGTATGGCCACCGGATATCACAGATATCATAGGCCTATAACTCGACAACGTTGATCATTTAGACGAGAAACAATTAATTCATATTGTCACACTGATTGATTTCCAACATTGAAATTATTGATGGCAAGTAATATTTCCCTACACCCAATGATGTATGAAAATACTCCATTTGAGAAACATTTCGACAACCACGTATTACTTGTAAAAAGTGATCGGACGTTTACCATGTCGAGAAATAGTCTAACACTTACCGTTCTCCCCACACCAAGAATGTGAACAAAGTATAGTAAATAAATTATTATATACGGGCCCTTTAATAACGGGGGAGGTAGTTTTGGATCAATCGAATGGCTTCATGAGAAAGATTCATCAATGCTTACGAGTTACAACTCATTAAGGGGGCATGTAAAATTTCCGAATACTATATATTATTTTCACCCCGACGGGGGACCATATTTATCATATATACGTATGTTGATGTAATTAATGCACGAAACTGACGCGAATAAGAAATTTCAGCTAATTAAGCATCTTACATTTGTTCTTGGTCGAAAGAGATATAAAATGGCCATGTTGTGATGTAAGTAGGCGGTCCCTTATACGCAGGCAATAACACTGCCAGTAAATCTTTGCCCAGTCGATTCTAATCTTACCCCTCTTCTTAACAATATTCGATTCTGAACCAATTTCTATGTAAATATTGTTTTTAAATTTCCGGCTTACGTCTCATTTTGTGCATTCACCTGCCTACCTGACAGATAACTTCTTTTTGAAGTGGGAGCATCTGATACTAGTACTAACACATCATAGCGTCAATCAATGCTTTATTCCTTCCATGCGCTACCCCAATTTGGAATCTTCGATCGTCTGGAGCAATAAATGGCTGATATTAAAGATGTAATCAGCCTGACCATGTGATGGAATCAGAATGACTCTAATATGTTCAAAAGTAGAATCACTGACAGTTACAGTGTACAATATGTTCCTTACACCAACTGCAAAAACAAGCCTGAACTGACGTTAGCCGTTTCCAACTGCACGATTCAATGAATAGTGCAGTCGAATTTTTCAGATTAAATCAGGTTTGGAGCTACGGCATCAAAGATAGTTTAGTATAAATTTAAAGGCTCTATTTGATCTATTGAAACAGTAAAAAAATTGATTGCCAAAGAGCTGAAGCTTACATGGAGGATGCATGTTTGATGTTGGCATGGTAAGTAACTATATCCGAGCCATGCGGAGCCCTAAGTGAATTGGGCGCTGCCGTATACGGAAATTACCGAATGCAGCTGAAAGGGCCAGCTTTATTCCCGGAGAGTCTTTCCTCTCGGAGAGCATGAATTGCTTATAAATCTCCAGATGAGACGAGCCGGAATCGCATAAGTAGTACACGAAAGATCGATCCTGTCTGATTTAGTGAGAGGGTGGATGTGGTGGTGGAATCCGAAGATGTAGTCGAAGGCGAGATTCAGATAAAAGCGGCCCTTGAAAACAGCACCAGGGTGTACCCTATGCCTTAGCACCAGACAATGGCCCTTGTGCAATGACGTCACTTTCGGTGATGTTGTAGCTGTACAAATGTTACGCACACATAGCCACACAGACCGTACTGGTATACAGCGGGTTGACTTATATATAGCGCTGATGCATTGTTACATAGCGATAATATTAACACATAGTATTATTGTCACGCTCGCATGCGCAAACCAGCACTTAGGACTGGCGCCTCTGACCACTCGGTCATCCTGACAGAGCGGGTCATATGTATAGTAGTGTATGGAATACGGCCGTGACGGCCCTCTTGAAGAGACCGTTTGTCTAAAAGGGGACTTTCCGCCGAAAGACGAGAACTGTCGAAATCTACATACTAGAAATAAATCGCCAGCTATGAATTCCAATCAAATGGAGTCATCGCATACACATTGGAACGGGTTTATACCGGTTGGAACTGGTTTGGAAAAAATCGAACCAGCTGTACTAAAATAGATCGCCAGCTAGCCCTATAAAAAGCGAGTGTTAGCAGGCACTCCGACAACCACCACGTCATCTGCCAGCCATGACACTGTCTCCGGGTTATGTACACAGTTGTTTCAGCGCCCGAATCATTTACATCGCTAAGATGGTGAACCACATGGGCCAGCGGCGAAGGAGGAACGTAAAATCTGTAGACACCGCTTCAAACGCCTAAGTCAGTTGCGACGTCAGCAACGGATACGGCATCCTGTGCTACAGGTACGTTTGATGGTCGAGGAATCGATAGATATTGACCCCGCGTTGAAAAGCCCGTTCACTTTCTATTCAGTATAGTTGTATGGCCTGCAGGGCGAAATTTAATCGTGTGAATATTTTTCCCGTCATGAACGGTTCAATGTGAGGATTGTCGTCGAAGCTTCACACGCCCCAATCAGTTGAACTACCACCAACGTATTTTTAATTATTGACACCTTATCCAGCATGCCATTTGAGAACTGAAGCGGCCGTGACGGTCAATCCCAGCATCGAGGCAGAGTGACCACTCACCCAACGCATATAGATTGAAGGGCCTACAGAGACCGATCCCGTTATCACCCCATCGTATAAGATGCATCCACCCATCGCATGACGGCCGGTGATGATGTGGATCTATTTCAACAACATGACTCATTTGGACTTACCAAATAGGCACCCCATTTCATTCTCTGAAGGCGATGGCGAAGAGGCGATTGCTCTATCACTAATGAAATCACAGTCGCGTGACCTCTTCTCTGAAGTCAATCCAGGACCCACCTGCGTCCACACGGCCCACATGCCCATAGTTGCACCTAAATGGGCTAATGTATAGGGTTGTAGCTAGTCGTCGAAACCCGAGTGCGCATCCCAGCGACTTTGCGCATTCAGGGATTAGTGGAAAATGCGCATACACATCATGACGCCACACCATGGCCAGGACAAGGGCTAAAGGCCCCACACCCACCCATATGTGTTAGAGTTTAGGGGTGTAGGTAGGCGCCAAGTTCAAGGTTTGCATCCGAGCGACTCTGTGCTTTCTCCACTATTGGCAAATCATACACTGCGGATACCTTATTTATGTCAAATGACCTGCCAATTTTTTTTTATGATCCATGAATATAGAAAAACACAGATTATCAGTGTTGACATTGGACGTGTCGTATGTTTATGTTATGTAGTCCCAGTCACCTCATTGTTTGTTTTAGATTCTGCCAAATTCACATCACCTCGTAATAGTCAAACATGGAGTTCATGCCCTTCGAGGTTACACACCATCAAATTATTCTTTTACCGTG
>JAVTVY010011183.1:0-56531 GCA_036873755.1 Hanleya hanleyi | reverse complement strand
TACTAAGCCAACAAATCTATTGTCTGGCCTGAATGCTCGTTTCTCCATGATGCTGGCGAGACATGATGACAATATCGTCTTATCGCTGGGTATGCTTGTGTCCAAATTGCAGGAATATACTCTCATCTCACACTTGGATTGTCATTTCATTTGAACGCCATTGAGATCCAGTGTCATTGTTGTTGGTAACTAGTCGGTCAGCTCATGCATTTCATCTTCTGTATCCGTTCGAGTGCAAACGCTAAACGTGAATTGATAGATATCGTCTTTAGCGCCAGCCTCAAAAGTTGGCAATTCATCTTCTGCATGAGAGAGAACCAAAATATAAAAAACAGGTATATATTAGAAAACTTAATGCAAAAATATGTGGTATTAACAAGTAACTGCTAAGTTTCACTTTGAAATCTCTTGACTTAATAAGCGAACCAAAATTTTTCAAACTTAAAATTCTTCATTTTAGAATTGAATACTCAAACAAGTCAGTTTCCGAATTTGAAAGTTATTGATCAGTTAATAAATAATGCCATTTGTTAAGGTTACTATGGTTGTTCAACCCGCACAATTTATATCTTGCATCCAAGTTAGACTGTTACTGGTTAGCTGATGGGCAACGTTATTGTTGGTCTTTAGTCGATCGGCTCATGCAAGTCATCTTCCGTATCCGTTCGAGTGCGAATGCCAAAGGTGAGTTGATAGATATCGCTGTTGTTGGTCAGTAGTTCATTTGCTCGTGCATCTCATCTCCTGTATCCATCCGAGTGCGAATGCCAAAGGTGAGCTGATAGATGTCCCGAATGGACGCGTATTGCTATGATGAGTTGATAGATATTGTGGTTGGTGACAGCCTCACAAGTTGGCAATTCATCTCCCTGCATGAAATCGAACCAACATATAAAAATAAACATGTAAATATTAGAAGATGTTACAAAAATACATCATATTAACAAGTAACTGCTAAGTTTCACTTTGAAATCTCTTGACTTAATGAGCGAACCAAAATTTTTCAAACTTAAAATTCTTCATTTTAGAATTGAATACTCAAACAAGTCAATTTCCGAATTTGAAAGTTATTGATCAGTTAATAAATAATGCCATTTGTTAAGGTTACTATGGTTGTTCAACCCGCACAATTTATATCTTGCATCCAAGTTAGACTGTTACTTGTTAGCTGATGGGCATCGTTATTGTTTGTCTTTAGTCGATCGGCTCATGCAAGTCATCTTCCGTATCCGTTCGAGTGCGAATGCCAAAGCTGAGTTGATAGATATCGTTGTTGTTGGTTACTAGTTCATTGGCTCGCGCATCTCATCTCCTGTATCCGTCCGAGTGCGAATGCCAAAGGTGAGCTGATAGATATCGCGAAATGGCGCGTATTGTCATGATGAGTTGATAGATATTGTCGTTGGTGACAGTCTCACAGGTTGACAATTCATCTCCCCGCATGTAAGCGAATCAACACATGAAAATAAACAGGTGAATATTAGAAAACATGTGCAAACAGCCCTGTGTTGGATATAATTTTTCTCTGGTTCAGGTCACTGGTTGTTTCGCGGAGTAATGCGTTCAACTTCCACTGCTGATCACAACGCTATCACTCGTGGGAGTAAACAAACACAGGAATTCTAGGATTCCGTAGTGTTTCAACGTTCAAATGGCCCCTAGCCGGAGTTTTTGTAAGCTACGATCGGATTTTGCTGTGGGTGTACGATATTTTATCAGAACTTTTCTAAAGTTTTGTGGTGCTACATATTTTTCCCAGAGTCGAGTATTGTATCTAGGATTGAGTCTTTACTCAATGTCAACAGGTTCTCGTGAAATGACAGCAATGTTTTTCGCTGTCCGGCCGGTCTGATCATTTTGTTGCTGTTCTTGCAATCTCGAAATTTGCAACAAATTTTGGACCAATCCCTCACTTGGTGCGGTTATTGTTTTGGTAATGCCAATGGAGGGTCATTGTTGGGTATTCAGCTGATAACTACTAAAGCAAAAAAAATAAATTACCCTATCATAACCTAAACTTAGCTAGTTATCACCCCTCTACCACTAAGTGTAGGCTATACTTGTTTCCTATTCCCGTAATTATTCTGAGGTGAATTGTTTAAAGCACTGAATACTCAACGACCCCTTTGAACTACAAAACCAAATGTTATAATCGCTGGAGCGTATCTGGTTGTGGCCTTTCAGCTTTAATTTGGTGTGACCCAAATGCTGATCTGAACACTGAAAGGGTCTTTCGTTAAAAAAAGACGAAAAGACTTTTACAATGGAGTCCTTCTCAATATCAATAACTGTAGTTCCAGCATATATTTACCGCTGAAAATCTTGTTAATTTGAACCATGAATACTTGACCATCTATGTCACTCTAGTCAGGATTAAAAGCGTGCGATATATCAATGAACAAAAACGATCTCTAATGCTAGGTTTCACAACCCGTGGATGGAGGCCGTTTGAACGTCGTTCCACAGGACTCCGTATAGTATTTATCCTATCCAGTCGGCAGCAGTTATGCCCACTGTTCAATGTATGATATCTCGTAATTTTGGAAAGACAGCAATGGTCAGATCTTCTTTGGGTCGTTCATTCACATAACTACCGAACAATATATGTCTTAAATCAGTAGGGCCTATTTGTCCAGAAAAATAATTCCAGATCCCTATCAGGTGGCATTACTATCACCAAAACTCAAGTAAATATGGAATAGTAACGTATACTAAGCCAACAAATCTATTGTCTGGCCTGAATGCTCGTTTCTCCATGATGCTGGCGAGACTTGATGACAATATCGTCTTATCACTGGGTATGCTTCTGTCCAAATTGCAGGAATATACTCTCATCTCACACTTGGATTGTCATTTCATTTGAACGCCATTGAGATCCAGTGTCATTGTTGTTGGTAACTAGTCGGTCGGCTCATGCATTTCATCTTCTGTATCCGTTCGAGTGCAAACGCCAAAGGTGAGTTGATAGATATCGTCTTTAGCGCCAGCCTCAAAAGTTGGCAATTCATCTTCTGCATGAGAGAGAACCAAAATATAAAAAAACAGGTATATATTAGAAAACTTAATGCAAAAATATGTGGTATTAACAAGTAACTGCTAAGTTTTACTTTGAAATCTCTTGACTTTAGAAGCGAATCAAAATTTTCCAAACTTCAAATTCTTCATTTTAGAATTGAATATTCAAACAAGTCAGTTTCCGAATTTGAAAGTTATTGATCAGTTAATAAATAATGCCATTTGTTAAGGTTACTATGGTTGTTCAACCCGCACAATTTATATCTTGCATCCAAGTTAGACTGTTACTGGTTAGCTGATGGGCACCGTTATTGTTGGTCTTTAGTCGATCGGCTCATGCAAGTCATCTTCCGTATCCGTTCGAGTGCGAATGCCAAAGGTGAGTTGATAGATATCGTTGTTGTTGGTTACTAGTTCATTGGCTCGCGCATCTCATCTCCTGTATCCGTCCGAGTGCGAATGCCAAAGGTGAGCTGATAGATATCGCGAAATGGCGCGTATTGTCATCATCAGTTGATAGATATTGTCGTTGGTGACAGTCTCACAGGTTGGCAATTCATCTCCCCGCATGTAAGCGATTCAACACATGAAAATAAACAGGTGAATATTAGAAAACATGTGCAAACAGGTCTGTGTTGGATATAATTTTTCCCTGGTTCAGGTCATTGGTTGTTTCGCGGAGTAATGCGTTCAACTTCCACTGCTGATCACAACGCTATCACTCGTGGGAGTAAACAAACACAGGAAGTCTAGGAGTCCGTAGTGTTTCAACGTTCAAATGGCCCCTAGCCGGAGTTTTTGTAAGCTAGGATCGGATTTTGCTGTGCGTGTACGATATTTTGTCAGAACTTTTCTAAAGTTCTGTGGTGCTACATATTTTTCCCAGAGTCGAGTATTGTATCTAGGATTGAGTCTTTACTCAAAGTTAACAGGTTCTCGTGAAATGACAGCAATGTTTTTCGCTGTCCGGCCGGTCTGATCATTTTGTTGCTGTTCTTGCAATCTCGAAATTTGCAACAAATTTTGGACCAATCCCTCAGTTGGTGCGGTTATTGTTTTGGTAATGCCAATGGAGGGTCATTGTTGAGTATTCAGCTGATAACTACTAAAGCAAAAAAAATTAATTACCCTATCATAACTTAAACTTAGCTAGGCCCTATACCCTAGGTTTTGAATTCGGCAGTCGACAATAAGGTTCTACGCTAAGCTAGTTATCACCCCTCTACCACTAAGTGTAGGCTATACTTGTTTCCTATTCCCGTAATTATTCTGAGGTGAATTGTTTAAAGCACTGAATACCCAACGACCCCTTTGGACTACAAAACCAAATGCTATAATCGCTGGAGCGTATCTGGTTGTGGCCTTTCAGCTTTAATTTGGTGTGACCCAAATGCTGATCTGAACACTGAAAGGGTCTTTCGTTAAAAAGGACGAAAAGACTTTTACAATGGAGTCCTTCTCAATATCAATAACTGTAGTTCCAGCATATATTTACCGCTGAAAATCTTGTTAATTTGAACCATGAATACTTGACCATCTATGTCACTCTAGTCAGGATTAAAAGCGTGCGATATATCAATGAACAAAAACGATCTCTAATGCTAGGTTTCACAACCCGTGGATGGAGGCCGTTTGAACGTCGTTCCACAGGACTCCGTATAGTATTTATCCTATCCAGTCGGCAGCAGTTATGCCCACTGTTCAATGTATGATATCTCGTAATTTTGGAAAGACAGCAATGGTCAGATATTCATTGGGTCGTTCACTCACATAACTACCGAACAATATATGTCTCAAATCAGTAGGGCCTATTTGTCCAGAAAAATAATTCCAGATCCCTATCGCGTGGCATTACTATCACCAAAACTCAAGTAAATATGGAATAGTAACGTATACTAAGCCAACAAATCTATTGTCTGGCCTGAATGCTCGTTTCTCCATGATGCTGACGAGACATGATGACAATATCGTCTTATCACTGGGTATGCTTCTGTCCAAATTGCAGGAATATACTCTCATCTCGCACTTGGATTGTCATTTCATTTGAACGCCATTGAGATCCAGTGTCATTGTTGTTGGTAACTAGTCGGTCGGCTCATGCATTTCATCTTCTGTATCCGTTCGAGTGCAAACGCCAAAGGTGAGTTGATAGATATCGTCTTTAGCGCCAGCCTCAAAAGTTGGCAATTCATCTTCTGCATGAGAGAGAACCAAAATATAAAAAACAGGTATATATTAGAAAACTTAATGCAAAAATATGTGGTATTAACAAGTAACTGCTAAGTTTTACTTTGAAATCTCTTGACTTTAGAAGCGAACCAAAATTTTCCAAACTTAAAATTCTTCATTTTAGAATTGAATACTCAAACAAGTCAGTTTCCGAATTTGAAAGTTATTGATCAGTTAATAAATAATGCCATTTGTTAAGGTTACTATGGTTGTTCAACCCGCACAATTTATATCTTGTATCTAGTCGTTCCAAGTTAGACTGTTACTGGTTAGCTGATGGGCATCGTTATTGTTGGTCTTTAGTCGATCGGCTCATGCAAGTCATCTTCCGTACCCGTTCGAGTGCGAATGCCAAAGGTGAGTTGATAGATATCGCTGTTGTTGGTCAATAGTTCATTTGCTCGTGCATCTCATCTCCTGTATCCATCCGAGTGCGAATGCCAAAGGTGAGCTGATAGATGTCTCGAATGGGCGCGTATTGCTATGATGAGTTGATAGATATTGTCGTTGGTGACAGCCTCACAAGTTGGCAATTCATCTCCCTGCATGAAATCGAACCAACATATAAAAATAAACATGTAAATATTAGAAGATGTTACAAAAATACATCATATTAACAAGTAACTGCTAAGTTTCACTTTGAAATCTCTTGACTTAATGAGCGAACCAAAATTTTTCAAACTTAAAATTCTTCATTTTAGAATTGAATACTCAAACAAGTCAATTTCCGAATTTGAAAGTTATTGATCAGTTAATAAATAATGCCATTTGTTAAGGTTACTATGGTTGTTCAACCCGCACAATTTATATCTTGCATCCAAGTTAGACTGTTACTTGTTAGCTGATGGGCATCGTTATTGTTTGTCTTTAGTCGATCGGCTCATGCAAGTCATCTTCCGTATCCGTTCGAGTGCGAATGCCAAAGGTGAGTTGATAGATATCGTTGTTGTTGGTTACTAGTTCATTGGCTCGCGCATCTCATCTCCTGTATCCGTCCGAGTGCGAATGCCAAAGGTGAGCTGATAGATATCGCGAAATGGCGCGTATTGTCATGATGAGTTGATAGATATTGTCGTTGGTGACAGTCTCACAGGTTGACAATTCATCTCCCCGCATGTAAGCGAATCAACACATGAAAATAAACAGGTGAATATTAGAAAACATGTGCAAACAGCCCTGTGTTGGATATAATTTTTCTCTGGTTCAGGTCACTGGTTGTTTCGCGGAGTAATGCGTTCAACTTCCACTGCTGATCACAACGCTATCACTCGTGGGAGTAAACAAACACAGGAATTCTAGGATTCCGTAGTGTTTCAACGTTCAAATGGCCCCTAGCCGGAGTTTTTGTAAGCTACGATCGGATTTTGCTGTGGGTGTACGATATTTTATCAGAACTTTTCTAAAGTTTTGTGGTGCTACATATTTTTCCCAGAGTCGAGTATTGTATCTAGGATTGAGTCTTTACTCAATGTCAACAGGTTCTCGTGAAATGACAGCAATGTTTTTCGCTGTCCGGCCGGTCTGATCATTTTGTTGCTGTTCTTGCAATCTCGAAATTTGCAACAAATTTTGGACCAATCCCTCACTTGGTGCGGTTATTGTTTTGGTAATGCCAATGGAGGGTCATTGTTGGGGGGGGATTTGGCTTAATGTCACACTCAAGTTTGTTTCACTCATATGGTGACAGTCAGCTTGGTTGGTGGATGAAGCCGGAGAACCCGGAGAGAACCACCGCCCTTCGCCAAGTAACTGACAAACTTTCACACATGGACCAGCTGGGCTCGAACCCGTGCCGGTTCAGCGGTGTGAGGCTAGCGGTCACCAGCGAAGCGGGGTCATTGTTGGGTATTCAGCTGATAACTACTAAAGCAAAAAAAAACAAATTACCCTATCATAACCTAAACTTAGCTAGGCCCTATGCCCTAGGTTTTGAATTCGGCAGTCGACAATAAGGTTCTACGCTAAGCTAGTTATCACCCCTCTACAATAAGGTTCTACGCTAAGCTAGTTATCACCCCTCTACCACTAAGTGTAGGCTATACTTGTTTCCTATTCCCGTAATTATTCTGAGGTGAATTGTTTAAAGCACTGAATACCCAACGACCCCTTTGGACTACAAAACCAAATGTTATAATCGCTGGAGCGTATCTGGTTGTGGCCTTTCAGCTTTAATTTGGTGTGACCCAAATGCTGATCTGAACACTGAAAGGATCTTTCGTTAAAAAAGACGAAAAGACTTTTACAATGGAGTCCTTCTCAATATCAATAACTGTAGTTCCAGCATATATTTACCGCTGAAAATCTTGTTAATTTGAACCATGAATACTTGACCATCTATGTCACTCTAGTCAGGATTAAAAGCGTGCGATATATCAATGAACAAAAACGATCTCTAATGCTAGGTTTCACAACCCGTGGATGGAGGCCGTTTGAACGTCGTTCCACAGGACTCCGTATAGTATTTATCCTATCCAGTCGGCAGCAGTTATGCCCACTGTTCAATGTATGATATCTCGTAATTTTGGAAAGACAGCAATGGTCAGATCTTCATTGGGTCGTTCATTCACATAACTACCGAACAATATATGTCTCAAATCAGTAGGGCCTATTTGTCCAGAAAAATAATTCCAGATCCCTATCGCGTGGCATTACTATCACCAAAACTCAAGTAAATATGGAATAGTAACGTATACTAAGCCAACAAATCTATTGTCTCGCCTGAATGCTCGTTTCTCCATGATGCTGACGAGACATGATGACAATATCGTCTTATCACTGGGTATGCTTCTGTCCAAATTGCAGGAATATACTCTCATCTCACACTTGGATTGTCATTTCATTTGAACGCCATTGAGATCCAGTGTCATTGTTGTTGGTAACTAGTCGGTCGGCTCATGCATTTCATCTTCTGTATCCGTTCGAGTGTAAACGCCAAAGATGAGTTGATAGATATCGTCTTTAGCGCCAGCCTCAAAAGTTGGCAATTCATCTTCTGCATGAGAGAACCAAAATATAAAAAACAGGTATATATCAAAAATATGTGGTATTAACAAGTAACTGCTAAGTTTTACTTTGAAATCTCTTGACTTTAGAAGCGAACCAAAATTTTCCAAACTTAAAATTCTTCATTTTAGAATTGAATACTCAAACAAGTCAGTTTCCGAATTTGAAAGTTATTGATCAGTTAATAAATAATGCCATTTGTTAAGGTTACTATGGTTGTTCAACCCGCACAATTTATATCTTGCATCCAAGTTAGACTGTTACTGGTTAGCTGATGGGCATCGTTATTGTTGGTCTTTAGTCGATCGGCTCATGCAAGTCATCTTCCGTATCCGTTCGAGTGCGAATGCCAAAGGTGAGTTGATAGATATCGCTGTTGTTGGTCAGTAGTTCATTTGCTCGTGCATCTCATCTCCTGTATCCATCCGAGTGCGAATGCCAAAGGTGAGCTGATAGATGTCGCGAATGGGCGCGTATTGCTATGATGAGTTGATAGATATTGTCGTTGGTGACAGCCTCACAAGTTGGCAATTCATCTCCCTGCATGAAATCGAACCAACATATAAAAATAAACATGTAAATATTAGAAGATGTTAGAAAAATACATCATATTAACAAGTATCTGCTAAGTATCACTTTGAAATCTCTTGACTTAAGCGAACCAAAATTTTCCAAACTTAAAATTCTTCATTTTAGAATTGAATACTCAAACAAGTCAGTTTCCGAATTTGAAAGTTATTGATCAGTTAATAAATAATGCCATTTGTTAAGGTTACTATGGTTGTTCAACCCGCACAATTTATATCTTGCATCCAAGTTAGACTGTTACTGGTTAGCTGATGGGCATCGTTATTGTTGGTCTTTAGTCGATCGGCTCATGCAAGTCATCTTCCGTATCCGTTCGAGTGCGAATGCCAAAGGTGAGTTGATAGATATCGTTGTTGTTGGTTACTAGTTCATTGGCTCGCGCATCTCATCTCCTGTATCCGTCCGAGTGCGAATGCCAAAGGTGAGCTGATAGATATCGCGAAATGGCGCGTATTGTCATGATGATTTGATAGATATTGTCGTTGGTGACAGTCTCACAGGTTGGCAATTCATCTCCCCGCATGTAAGCGAATCAACACATGAAAATAAACAGGTGAATATTAGAAAACATGTGCAAACAGGTCTGTGTTGGATATAATTTTTCCCTGGTTCAGGTCACTGGTTGTTTCGCGGAGTAATGCGTTCAACTTCCACTGCTGATCACAACGCTATCACTCGTGGGAGTAAACAAACACAGGAAGTCTAGGAGTCCGTAGTGTTTCAACGTTCAAATGGCCCCTAGCCGGAGTTTTTGTAAGCTAGGATCGGATTTTGCTGTGCGTGTACGATATTTTATCAGAACTTTTCTAAAGTTTTGTGGTGCTACATATTTTTCCCAGAGTCGAGTATTGTATCTAGGATTGAGTCTTTACTCAATGTCAACAGGTTCTCGTGAAATGACAGCAATGTTTTTCGCTGTCCGGCCGGTCTGATCATTTTGTTGCTGTTCTTGCAATCTCGAAATTTGCAACAAATTTTGGACCAATCCCTCACTTGGTGCGGTTATTGTTTTGGTAATGCCAATGGAGGGTCATTGTTGGGTATTCAGCTGATAACTACTAAAGCAAAAAAAATAAATTACCCTATCATAACCTAAACTTAGCTAGGCCCTATACCCTAGGTTTTGAATTCGGCAGTCGACAATAAGGTTCTACGCTAAGCTAGTTATCACCCCTCTACAATAAGGTTCTACGCTAAGCTAGTTATCACCCCTCTACCACTAAGTGTAGGCTATACTTGTTTCCTATTCCCGTAATTATTCTGAGGTGAATTGTTTAAAGCACTGAATACCCAACGACCCCTTTGGACTACAAAACCAAATGTTATAATCGCTGGAGCGTATCTGGTTGTGGCCTTTCAGCTTTAATTTGGTGTGACCCAAATGCTGATCTGAACACTGAAAGGGTCTTTCGTTAAAAAAGACGAAAAGACTTTTACAATGGAGTCCTTCTCAATATCAATAACTGTAGTTCCAGCATATATTTACCGCTGAAAATCTTGTTAATTTGAACCATGAATACTTGACCATCTATGTCACTCTAGTCAGGATTAAAAGCGTGCGATATATCAATGAACAAAAACGATCTCTAATGCTAGGTTTCACAACCCGTGGATGGAGGCCGTTTGAACGTCGTTCCACAGGACTCCGTATAGTATTTATCCTATCCAGTCGGCAGCAGTTATGCCCACTGTTCAATGTATGATATCTCGTAATTTTGGAAAGACAGCAATGGTCAGATCTTCATTGGGTCGTTCATTCACATAACTACCGAACAATATGTCTCAAATCAGTAGGGCCTATTTGTCCAGAAAAATAATTCCAGATCCCTATCGCGTGGCATTACTATCACCAAAACTCAAGTAAATATGGAATAGTAACGTATACTAAGCCAACAAATCTATTGTCTGGCCTGAATGCTCGTTTCTCCATGATGCTGGCGAGACATGATGACAATATCGTCTTATCACTGGGTATGCTTCTGTCCAAATTGCAGGAATATACTCTCATCTCACACTTGGCTTGTCATTTCATTTGAACGGCATTGAGATCCAGTGTCATTGTTGTTGGTAACTAGTCGGTCGGCTCATGCATTTCATCTTCTGTATCCGTTCGAGTGCAAACGCCAAAGGTGAGTTGATAGATATCGTCTTTAGCGCCAGCCTCAAAAGTTGGCAATTCATCTTCTGCATGAGAGAGAACCAAAATATAAAAAACAGGTATATATTAGAAAACTTAATGCAAAAATATGTGGTATTAACAAGTAACTGCTAAGTTTTACTCTGAAATCTCTTGACTTTGGAAGCGAACCAAAATTTTCCAAACTTAAAATTCTTCATTTTAGAATTGAATACTCAAACAAGTCAGTTTCCGAATTTGGAATTTATTGATCAGTTAATAAATAATGCCATTTGTTAAGGTTACTATGGTTGTTCAACCCGCAAAATTTATATCTTGCATCTAGTCGTTCCAAGCTAGACTGTTACTGGTTAGCTGATGGGCATCGTTATTGTTGGTCTTTAGTCGATCGGGTCATGCAAGTCATCTTCCGTATCCGTTCGAGTGCGAATGCCAAAGGTGAGTTGATAGATATCGCTGTTGTTGGTCAGTAGTTCATTTGCTCGTGCATCTCATCTCCTGTATCCATCCGAGTGCGAATGCCAAAGGTGAGCTGATAGATGTCGCGAATGGGCGCGTATTGCTATGATGAGTTGATAGATATTGTCGTTGGTGACAGCCTCACAAGTTGGCAATTCATCTCCCTGCATGAAATCGAACCAACATATAAAAATAAACATGTAAATATTAGAAGATGTTACAAAAATACATCATATTAACAAGTAACTGCTAAGTTTCACTTTGAAATCTCTTGACTTAATAAGCGAACCAAAATTTTCCAAACTTAAAATTCTTCATTTTAGAATTGAATACTCAAACAAGTCAGTTTCCGAATTTGAAAGTTATTGATCAGTTAATAAATAATGCCATTTGTTAAGGTTACTATGGTTGTTCAACCCGCACAATTTATATCTTGCATCCAAGATAGACTGTTACTGGTTAGCTGATGGGCATCGTTATTGTTGGTCTTTAGTCGATCGGCTCATGCAAGTCATCTTCCGTATCCGTTCGAGTGCGAATGCCAAAGGTGAGTTGATAGATATCGTTATTGTTGGTTACTAGTTCATTGGCTCGCGCATCTCATCTCCTGTATCCGTCCGAGTGCGAATGCCAAAGGTGAGCTGATAGATATCGCGAAATGGCGCGTATTGTCATGATGAGTTGATAGATATTGTCGTTGGTGACAGTCTCACAGGTTGGCAATTCATCTCCCCGCATGTAAGCGAATCAACACATGAAAATAAACAGGTGAATATTAGAAAACATGTGCAAACAGGTCTGTGTTGGATATAATTTTCCCTGGTTCAGGTCACTGGTTGTTTCGCGGAGTAATGCGTTCAACTTCCACTGCTGATCACAACGCTATCACTCGTGGGAGTAAACAAACACAGGAAGTCTAGGAGTCCGTAGTGTTTCAACGTTCAAATGGCCCCTAGCCGGAGTTTTTGTAAGCTACGATCGGATTTTGCTGTGCGTGTACGATATTTTATCAGAACTTTTCTAAAGTTTTGTGGTGCTACATATTTTTCCCAGAGTCGAGTATTGTATCTAGGATTGAGTCTTTACTCAATGTCAACAGGTTCTCGTGAAATGACAGCAATGTTCTGATCATTTTGTTGCTGTTCTTGCAATCTCGAAATTTGCAACAAATTTTGGACCAATCCCTCACTTGGTGCGGTTATTGTTTTGGTAATGCCAATGGAGGGTCATTGTTGGGTATTCAGCTGATAACTACTAAAGCAGAAAAAAAAATTACCCTATCATAACCTAAACTTAGCCAGGCCCTATACCCTAGGTTTTGAATTCGGCAGTCGACAATAAGGTTCTACGCTAAGCTAGTTATCACCCCTCTACAATAAGGTTCTACGCTAAGCTAGTTATCACCCCTCTACCACTAAGTGTAGGCTATACTTGTTTCCTATTCCCGTAATTATTCTGAGGTGAATTGTTTAAAGCACTGAATACCCAACGACCTCTTTGGACTACAAAACCAAATGTTATAATCGCTGGAGCGTATCTGGTTGTGGCCTTTCAGCTTTAATTTGGTGTGACCCAAATGCTGATCTGAACACTGAAAGGGTCTTTCGTTAAAAAAGACGAAAAGACTTTTACAATGGAGTCCTTCTCAATATCAATAACTGTAGTTCCAGCATATATTTATGCTGAAAATCTTGTTAATTTGAACCATGAATACTTGACCATCTATGTCACTCTAGTCAGGATTAAAAGCGTGCGATATATCAATGAACAAAAACGATCTCTAATGCTAGGTTTCACAACCCGTGGATGGAGGCCGTTTGAACGTCGTTCCACAGGACTCCGTATAGTATTTATCCTATCCAGTCGGCAGCAGTTATGCCCACTGTTCAATGTATGATATCTCGTAATTTTGGAAAGACAGCAATGGTCAGATCTTCATTGGGTCGTTCATTCACATAACTACCGAACAATATATGTCTCAAATCAGTAGGGCCTATTTGTCCAGAAAAATAATTCCAGATCCCTATCGCGTGGCATTACTATCACCAAAACTCAAGTAAATATGGAATAGTAACGTATACTAAGCCAACAAATCTATTGTCTGGCCTGAATGCTCGTTTCTCCATGATGCTGGCGAGACATGATGACAATATCGTCTTATCACTGGGTATACTTCTGTCCAAATTGCAGGAATATACTCTCATCTCACACTTGGATTGTCATTTCATTTGAACGCCATTGAGATCCAGTGTCGTTGTTGTTGGTAACTAGTCGGTCGGCTCATGCATTTCATCTTCTGTATCCGTTCGAGTGCAAACGCCAAAGGTGAGTTGATAGATATCGTCTTTAGCGCCAGCCTCAAAAGTTGGCAATTCATCTTCTGCATGAGAGAGAACCAAAATATAAAAAAACAGGTATATAGTAGAAAACTTAATGCAAAAATATGTGGTATTAACAAGTAACTGCTAAGTTTTACTTTGAAATCTCTTGACTTTAGAAGCGAACCAAAATTTTCCAAACTTAATATTTATCATTTTAGAATTGAATACTCAAACAAGTCAGTTTCCGAATTTGAAAGTTATTGATCAGTTAATAAATAATGCCATTTGTTAAGGTAACTATGGTTGTTCAACCCGCACAATTTATATCTTGCATCTAGTCGTTCCAAGTTAGACTGCTACTGGTTAGCTGATGGGCATCGTTATTGTTGGTCTTTAGTCGATCGGCTCATGCAAGTCATCTTCCGTATCCGTTCGAGTGCGAATGCCATAGGTGAGTTGATAGATATCGCTGTTGTTGGTCAGTAGTTCATTTGCTCGTGCATCTCATCTCCTGTATCCATCCGAGTGCGAATGCCAAAGGTGAGCTGATAGCTGTCGCGAATGGGCGCGTATTGCTATGATGAGTTGATAGATATTGTCGTTGGTGACAGCCTCACAAGTTGGCAATTCATCTCCCTGCATGAAATCGAACCAACATATAAAAATAAACATGTAAATATTAGAAGATGTTACAAAAATGCATCATATTAACAAGTAACTGCTAAGTTTCACTTTGAAATCTCTTGACTTAATAAGCGAACCAAAATTTTCCAAACTTAAAATTCTTCATTTTAGAATTGAATACTCAAACAAGTCAGTTTCCGAATTTGAAAGTTATTGATCAGTTAATAAATAATGCCATTTGTTAAGGTTACTATGGTTGTTCAACCCGCACAATTTATATCTTGCATCCAAGTTAGACTGTTACTGTTTAGCTGATGGGCATCGTTATTGTTGGTCTTTAGTCGATCGGCTCATGCAAGTCATCTTCCGTATCCGTTCGAGTGCGAATGCCAAAGGTGAGTTGATAGATATCGTTGTTGTTGGTTACTAGTTCATTGGCTCGCGCATCTCATCTCCTGTATCCGTCCGAGTGCGAATGCCAAAGGTGAGCTGATAGATATCGCGAAATGGCGCGTATTGTCATCCTGAGTTGATAGATATTGTCGTTGGTGACAGTCTCACAGGTTGGCAATTCATCTCCCCGCATGTAAGCGAATCAACACATGAAAATAAACAGGTGAATATTAGAAAACATGTGCAAACAGGTCTGTGTTGGATATAATTTTTTCCTGGTTCAGGTCACTGGTTGTTTCGCGGAGTAATGCGTTCAACTTCCACTGCTGATCACAACGCTATCACTCGTGGGAGTAAACAAACACAGGAAGTCTAGGAGTCCGTAGTGTTTCAACGTTCAAATGGCCCCTAGCCGGAGTTTTTGTAAGCTAGGATCGGATTTTGCTGTGCGTGTACGATATTTTATCAGAACTTTTCTAAAGTTTTGTGGTGCTACATATTTTTCCCAGAGTCGAGTATTGTATCTAGGATTGAGTCTTTACTCAATGTCAACAGGTTCTCGTGAAATGACAGCAATATTTTTCGCTGTCCGGCCGGTCTGATCATTCTGTTGCTGTTCTTGCAATCTCGAAATTTGCAACAAATTTTGGACCAATCCCTCACTTGGTGCGGTTATTGTTTTGGTAATGCCAATGGAGGGTCATTGTTGGGTATTCAGCTGATAACTACTAAAGCAAAAGAAATAAATTACCCTATCATAACCTAAACTTAGCTAGGCCCTATACCCTAGGTTTTAAATTCGGCAGTCGACAATAAGGTTCTACGCTAAGCTAGTTATCACCCCTCTACAATAAGGTTCTACGCTAAGCTAGTTATCACCCCTCTACAATAAGGTTCTACGCTAAGCTAGTTATCACCCCTCTACCACTAAGTGTAGGCTATACTTGTTTCCTATTCCCGTAATTATTCTGAGGTGAATTGTTTAAAGCACTGAATACCCAACGACCCCTTTGGACTACAAAACCAAATGTTATAATCGCTGGAGCGTATCTGGTTGTGGCCTTTCAGCTTTAATTTGGTGTGACCCAAATACTGATCTGAACACTGAAAGGGTCTTTCGTTAAAAAAGACGAAAAAACTTTTACAATGGAGTTCTTCTCAATATCAATAACTGTAGTTCCAGCATATATTTACCGCTGAAAATCTCGTTAATTTGAACCATGAATACTTGCCCATCTATGTCACTCTAGTCAGGATTAAAAGCGTGCGATATATCAATGAACAAAAACGATCTCTAATGCTAGGTTTGACAACCCGTGGATAGAGGCCGTTTGAACGTCGTTCCACACGACTCCGTATAGTATTTATCCTATCCAGTCGGAAGCAGTTATGCCCACTGTTCAATGTATGATATCTCGTAATTTTGGAAAGACAGCAATAGTCAGATCTTCATTGGGTCGTTCATTCACATAACTACCGAACAATATATGTCTCAAATCAGTAGGGCCTATTTGTCCAGAAAAATAATTCCAGACCCCTATCGCGTGGCATTACTATCACCAAAACTCAAGTAAATATGGAATAGTAACGTATACTAAGACAACAAATCTATTGTCTGGCCTGAATGCTCGTTTCTCCATGATGCTGGCGAGACATGATGACAATATCGTCTTATCACTGGGTATGCTTCTGTCCAAATTGCAGGAATATACTCTCATCTCACACTTGGATTGTCATTTCATTTGAACGCCATTGAGATCCAGTGTTCTTAAATGGTCAACAATATCAGCGAACAAATACTGGTCTCTCGCAGTCTGCGCGACCAGTGATCGCAATGATTGGTTTATTTGTCCCTCTTGTCGTCAGCGTTTTGCTGAAACAGAATAGACAGGAATTACGCTACATTGTCTGTCTAATAACATGCTAAAGAGACTAATATCTCCAGAGAAAATCAAACCCAGCTCCTGGGGATGGGTTGAAATGTGGGTGGGGGGGTCCCAGAAGTGTTGTAACTAACTATTTTACAAAGTTAAATATTTAAAAAAGAATTAAAGCATATATAACGCTGACCATTCCTTTCAAGGATGATTAACTGCCAATCAATGACCACCGGAAGTTGACTTCTTTCCTCCATCTTCTATACACATTATGACTGTACAAAACTGGTTCCCTGCGGAACATCTATGGGAAACCACTCCACCCATTCTCATTTGTGCCACTGTGCTGGCCACTTGTCTATGTACGGAAAATGTGAAGATGGGGTAAAGTGGAGTGAGCCTGTGAAAAGGAGCACGCCCTTTGGGGCCCTGAAGTTGCATCCATGCAGGGTGGTGTCCCTTTATGCCAGATTAATACGCAAAATTCGAAATGCAGAGCGAAAAACAAATCAGAGCTTTTGAAGAAAGTTGTTTTGGAAATAATGGAAATGGAATTTCATTGGTGTCAGCTCTTGTTTTTGGACCTGCAACTTGAACATATTTTTAAAAAAACGACAAACATTATTGTGCCCTGGGGTGTATTAAACATTTAATATAATAACGTTATAAATTGAATTCTTATTCAAACTACAATCTTAATTGTTTGGATTTAACAAGTCACAGCGTAGTTATTAACTTGTAGTCTGATATCTTGACTTGTTTAATATTGAAAGACTGTAAATAACTTGCATGACTGCAATATTATTAGGTATATAACTAGTTTTTGGCTTGTAATTTAATATTAAATAATTACTTGTAACTTACTTGTTTCACTGTTGAAAGACTGTAAATACGTTATATGACTGCAATATTATAAGATCAATAACTTGTATTCTATAACACTTGCGTCTATAACAACTTGCTAACCGTGCTCTTAGTGAGTGCTTTAGCATGGGTGTGTGACATGTACAGGTGTCAAGTGCAGATGTTCATTAGGAGATTCTATTTTACAAGACGGGAGAGAAAGGGGTCGTCTGCTTCATACCATCGAATAAACACACAAATAAATGACAAGATGGAAATTCTTTCTCGACTTTAACTGCTGTTTTCATCGTGAAATTAATTAAAACACTTTTCGAATTGGGCTATACCTTCCTGTACAAGTTACCCAGTGCTCGAATATCACAAGGCTAAGCCCAGGTACCGGTACTCATTTGTATGCAAATTATCACCTCAGAATAGGGACAATGGAAATCAGTATAGCCTGGCTGATTTCTCTTACCATGATTGTGAATGAGCATGGTATACCTAAGTTTATTCTACCTGTACTGGCTCAGCTGAAGAAGAAACTACATCGGATCAGTCTTAGACAGACGAAGATGAATTATTATTGCACCGGGCCAGGTCAGGGAAAGGGACTTACTGGGATGCATACCCTAATTGGGGTAAAATATCCCACTTTGGATGTTTTTGTTTATACTTCCGTATTTTCAAGCTGGTGTAGTTTGATAGTTAATCTGACATAGACCCAGACATAAAACAGTGATGAGAAGTATACTGCAACAACAAGAACAACAACAACAACACGAAAGAATAATGATTGTATTTGCAATATCACAGGGAATATTTTCGGTGAGAAAAAGTCTGCAGCATTTTCAGTTTTGCGAGGTAAATTCTGTCTTGTTTTTGTAGTTTAGATGCTGAAATTCTACATTGCCCGTAGCATGAAAATTGGTCAAAATTTCCCAATTATGATACATTTTAATATCCAATCTTGGATTTAATATGTCAAGTGAGATATATATCCCAGTTAGTCCTTTGCTCTGATCTGTTAACTCGTTTCAGTGGAAACGTACGGCTTGTAAATAAATCATATGACTGAAATAACTCGCTATGCAAACCATACATTTTGTTTATCTGTTAATCAACACGAAACAACAACAACACGTTGAACGACTGTCTCATTCAGATTGACTTTGATTGACAGTTGTTCAATTTTGTACAAAGGGCTAATTGCATCAAAGCCGGGAAAAGTCCATCTGAGCAGGAAGAATGTGAAACGCCATTTTTCTGAACAATTCAGTTTGTTTGACCACGTGTAGCATTCTATACCGGTATTCCAACAACTTCAAGAAGTAGGTCATTCTTGTTTACCCTCAACGAAGAGATGATTCGACTTTATTCAGGAGTTAAAGTCATATTTTCTTGTGTTTAATGGAGTTTCCTATCTTTTTGAGATGAAATAATCCGCGCTTGATAATTTAGTGCTTTTTTGAAATATTTAACCTGGCAAAAGAATTTCAAAATCTCTCATCTCTTCTTAATTTAATTATTTTTCTAGAATTTGTGATTAATAAATCGTGATGTTTGTGAGTGCTTTAGATTGCAATATGCATACATTTGTATATACACAAGAGAGCAAATAAAGAGGGACGGACATATATTCCATGTACGTGAATGATCAGCTGGTTTCGGCAAGTGGCCGGATTTGTACAAATGCTGGATATCTGTGTGCACATCAAGATCAAGGGGTGAATCTACCGGCGCCGCCAACATAGCTACAATAGTCGGCATAAAAATGGCTGAGTCTAATGAACGTACAATTTCCCATATGTGAAAGTAGAAAATCTTTGAAGAATACGTTTATGATGCAGAGCATTAACATTGCTGGGAAATATATACATGTATAAGCAACAATTTGATATCTCAGTATCAAACATGAGCAGTGTGACTAACGTCACAGGACCTACGAAGTAGAGTAGGCATTAGGACTCGAACGCGAACTGAACTCTTGGAGATTCCCACCCCCAGTTGAAATCCTGCCTATATTAAGATGGGCACCGCCCAAGTCGGAATCGCCAGTGATTTTCATCAAAAATCACCAGAAATTTTCATCAAAAGTAGGTCAGCTCAGAACTAAAGATCGCCGATTTAATTTTACAATTTTTTAACTAAAGGAAACAGATTGAATAATAAAAAGTTCAGTAGATTTCAAGCTTTACGTGTGAAAATACATTTACATCTCTTTAATGGTTTTCAGTGCCCTTGCCCAGGATCAAAACAACTTTTTGAATCGCATTATTTTCCCAACAATACAACAAATTTTTATATATAGTACTATAGTAGAAAGGTAGCATTTATGTAGTTTACGGTAATTCACCTCAAGACCAACACCTTCTCTGCACAAGATTATAATGATTCTATGTCATTCTCCTGAGCATTACCGGTACAAAGACGAATAAATAACGTCTCTACATCACGTTGTTATCTAGATATATGAGACAACACATTTTGGGTATCGGCAATCTGGTGAATGTACTATTCCGGTTCTCTTGTTTCACATTATATTCTATGACGGTTGGTCGGTGATTTTCTTCATTGATAAACATTAAACCTCCTCAGCTTCGTTGTGTGAATCGGAATTGCATTGCTGTGACACACCAACACACTCCGTGACAGTGATTCTGTATCCCCTAATCAAGGAATCAAATGGATCATGATTTGAAATGACAAGAAAAATTTAGACATATTTTGTTTGCACATGTAATTTTTTGTTTAAATTATATCCCAGTGTGATATATAGTCAATATTCAAGAGGTACAAAAAAAACTCAAAGTATGTGCTCATATTTTCACATCATGATCAAAGTTACTTTATCTAGTTAAATTCTACCCAAAGAAAACAAATTAAGACCCTTTAAACATGCCGTCATGGCTTTGTTTCACCCTCAGTAAACTTTTATCATTGTTGCTCACACAGACTAATCTGAAAGATGATACCACATCTTTCTTTCTTCTGCTGGGTTATGCACCAGGCTGACTTAATTGGTTGATGTAGGATATTTCACCATCAGTGGGCAATTTGACATGAATTTGTAGCCTGATGTGGTCTGTGATGAAATGTTTGGATGTGAAATAGGATACACGTTAAAGGCCACAGTTGAATTGTGTGTATTGAGGCTGGCAAGTTGGTAATAGCAGTGTAGATAAATGCACTAACAAATGATGGAAAATTAGCATTTCCTATTTCATAAAAACAATTACGGATGGCATATCCCACCAGATTTTGTACTGTGTTATATATACAGTGAAACTTACAGCCAAGGGTTCTCGATGGGCATGACAGTGCACTCGCTGAGCCATCAATAAATAATAAAAAAAATAATTATAAATCAGATTTTCATGAGAATTCGGTCAGCTCAGAACTTGCTCGTAACAATGCCCTAATGCACGTTCATGCCAAAAATCAAGGTTCTAATGTCAACGGTTCTCCTTATTTTGCCGACGAAAGGATTCGGATGGACTGACTGACTGACTGCCTCACTGACTCATTACCGGACAATTTGCGATCTGTAGCCTACTTCGTAGGAAAATATCCGAAATTTTTGTTGAGATATTTCTTCAAAATGTATGCTCCCTGAGCGGCAAACTTTTGCCTGTACTGGTACATGTACAACGCTTCATAGAGACCAGATCCATGCACACATTTCCCTGGTGTGAAACAGGTTTCTCAGGAACGGAGTCTTTGTGCATTGTTATTCCAAATACATTCGAAATAGAAGCAATACATGCCATTCTCAATTCTATGATGGTTCTACGTGCAGAGAGACAGGGCATTATGTAAGGACACCTGGATTGTATTGTCGGACTCTTGGTCATAGGCACAGGGACTAGGTGTAGGATTTGTCCGAATCTGGTGTTTTCGGAAATTCTTTTCCCAGGAATTTACTTCATTTCTTTTCTCATAAAAAATATATACATAAAATAATTTTTCTTCTTATTGTTATTATTATGGAATTATTATTAGTATTAAATTAGCACTTTCATGCTATCGATCACGGTATAAATCTACGGGGATATTTACATAAATTAAGGGTGATTGGTATGGTCCAGTTTCCAACACCAAGTGAAAAATCTCAATTCCAGGTCTCTCATCAGAACACAGTAAAACACTGGTTTTACTTACCCCCAATCTTCCTTAGAACGTATAACACAAATACAGCCCCAAATTTGACTTCTTGTCCTGCATTATGCGTAGTTTGAAGCATGAAAAATATCACCTTCATAGTCACATCTACGAAGCAAATTCCTGGTAAAATATACTACATAATACAATGTAAAATATATAGAAAGATGTCTCAACACTTCATTGAGGTCCGACGAGCAGTTAAAATGACTTAATGTAAACAAATAAATTACAATTTTCATTCAAAGACCAACCACCTCTCTGACTGCAATTTGTAAACACAACATCCCATACATGTGAGGAGGTCATATGAATCTCTGCTATGTGTGAAGAACTACTTTTCTCTGAGGTGGTGAAGTGTCACATTAAAGGTGTAATAATACATTACTTTTTTACCCAATGAAAAAAAGAAAGTGGCAGAGGTCAATGGTACTTTTTTCACAATTGTTGGGATTGTATTTGCAAATTGCAGTCAGAGAGGTGGTTGGTCTTTGAATGAAAATTGTAATTTATTTGTTTACATTAAGTCATTTAACTGCTCGTCGGACCTCAATGAAGTGTTGAGACATCTTTCTATATATTTTACATTGTATTATGTAGTATATTTTACCAGGAATTTGCTTCGTAGAGTTGACTATGAAGGTGATATTTTCATTCTTCAAACTACACATATTGCAGGACAAGAAGTCAAATTTGGGGCTGTATTTGTGTTATACGTTCTAAGGAAGATTGGGGGTAAGTAAAACCAGTGTTTTACTGTGTTTTGATGAGATACCTGGAATTGAGATTTTTCACTTGGTGTTGGAAACTGGACCCTTCCCCTCCCCCTTAACAACTTAAAATGTCAGCGCTGAATATACATAATACTGGCGGAGGTGATATTTCTGAAGCAATGCTTGGTTGTGTCACATTGCATAAGAATTTGAGAACCATGCACTGTGCCATGCTTGTTGATGTGGAAAAATCTTGTTTTGACTCCTGCTACACACAACTGGATATAAATCTTGGCTGTTCGGAAGCAAAACTGCTGAATATTAAAAAAGAATAAAAAATAATGTTTACAACAACACCATACCATAGGCATACATGGGACCTCCACAACGTGTTCTTTTGTTCAAGGGACCATGCATTAGGCATGACTCTTTCAACATAAATATTGAGTTACAGCAAGATATTTCAGGTGCTAAGTATGAATTTCACTTGTTAATCATGGAAATTGTCCCTGCAACAATGTTAATTCTCTGGTATGTGCAATAGTTTTCATTCAAATCCATTTCGCCATTTTCAAGTCGACCAATGTGACTGCCCAGACAAAGCCTTTTTAACTCATGTAACAGGTGTATTGTGTTGCAAATACTCTGAAGAATTGTTTTCAGTCCTGTTTATGCTTGCCCTTGGTAGTTAAATTTAACGCTGTTTAACATGGACTGAATGTACATGGATCTAATCAACAAATCAAAGAAACAACACCACGGAATGTTCACAATGACGCCGCGCGAATCCCTAGAAAACTAAAGAATGAAATGAACAAGGGAGAGGCGCCTAACCAGTGCGAGGGTCATAACCAATTCCCCCACATGTACGGAGGGTCCAATCAATGGCCCCACATGTCATACAAACTAAAAAAAAAACATTATTTCTATTAATTATTCATGCAGCAAGTTGATAGCTAAATTGTGTAAATTCGGCAGTGTATTTCAAGCAATTTCAATCCTCTTTTGAAGCATATCTAATCCAAATTAACATCTAGATCTATCTGTCTCACATTTCGAGGAAACGGGGTTTTCGGCAATATGGCGGAGACAATTGTTTGCTTCGGCACACGAAGTATGATGAAAGACATAGAGTTTTGGACCTGTCCGTCTAATTTTTGTAACATATATGACGTTTTGAACGTTTTTTTACTTTGCCGATCTTCTCTACCCCAATATATGTTCATTTGAAATCAACCAGCCCAACAGTTTCTACTGGATACTTCTGAAACTGTATACACATATTTATTATTGTTATGGGATGTGCATATTCTATTTATGAGATGAACATTAATTTTTGTCATATTTATGACGTGACGTTTTCGACTTGGCCGATTTTCCGCATCTGTTCTATTATATAGACCATGTTCTTGTGAAATTAATTGGTTCACCAAATTTTATGACGTTTTTGACGATTTTCTGCATATACCCATGCACAGATGAAAGAGAGTTAAGAGAAAATCAACCAACATATTCCGATACATAGAAAATGCTTGTGGCAGGGGACGTAACACTTGCTGTAATATTCATTTATTCTCATTTTAATCATCATCAATTATTAATTTCATCAATTCAAATATTGTACGCCTACGATAATATGCTTGCAATACGTTTATAGATACAACAGATACACAGGTCACGTTACGGAACGAATAAGAGTTGGAGTTGTGAGATAAATATTTGTCTCCCAATTCCAGACTCCACTTGGAAAGGTTTTGTCAGTGTTTGGGTATCGGTCCACAAGATTTCGCTTTTGAAGAAAAAAATATATTGAAAACCTCCAATTCAGTAACAAGGGTGAGTGAATAGAATTTAACTTCGCTTTCAACAACATTTCAGTTATATCACGACGAACCAACTAAGCACCACCCAGCCCAGTTGTGTTCCTGCTACTTCAAAGAACAAATCTTTGAAGCAGCATGGAACCAGACACCCTCCATCCACCCTATAAAACACTGAGGACAGCGCATTAGACGGAGACAGGACGCTTACATGGTGCAATAAAGATAAGTGATATTACAGTGCTAGACATCACATTATCAAGTTCCTGTTGCTTCTCAGCAAAATGCATTGAAGCAACAGGAACCTGAATCCACCCAACCACCTGCAATTCAGGAACAACTATAACACACCAATAATACCCGGTTTTTACTATTTTAATGGACAATTTTCTCTCATCACGGGGTAACCGAAGCACACCGATCTGACACAGTGGCGGCTAATTGCCTGAAAAGTTCCCAGTAGGGGCCTATTGGGGCGCTTTGTAGAAGGCATTTCAAATTTCTCTCTGTTCGATACCAAGTTAGTATTTCTTCATTATATTTTAAAGATAATTTCATGAAAAAAGTATACTAACCTGAACTATCTCGACATTTCTGTTACAAATAAATTCTCCTCATCATAGCCTGCTTAACAGTTCCATCTTTGATCGTCTCTTGGGAAGTTTTACGATTTAATTCAGAGTATACCTTACCTGGACTCCCATGAAAAATAAAAGAGTCTCGCACAGACAAAATTACACGTACAATTAACAAAACCTGCATTGCTGCATGTCACATACACATGCAAACTTGTGAAATATACATGTACTAGCCCAAGCGTAAGTGAATGGTCTATTGTTGGGGTAGACCGATGAAGGACAAAAGAAAAAAAACTGTGAAACAAGAGTCAAGGATCTCACGCCGATTGTTTTGCTTTGTTTTGCAATTCATGACGAGCGAAAGAAAACAATTTGTTCAACAGATTGCCAGAGGTAGATTTTGATTATAAGGGAAAATATGCGGCGTAAAACATATTGGACCACTATTTTCCCAATGTAGGTGAAAATATTCACCACATCATTTTCAATATTAAGTTTAAATTTCATATTCCTGTATTTCTCAGGCGAATTTGTCTTCAAATATTATACATTATCACTATACGGTTTGACAATGGTAGATCAATTTGACGTTGCATTTGGGGTTCTTATTTAACTGCTATAAGCCCGATTGACACGTCCATTGAATACATTTACGTAAAACATATTGTAAATAATTTTTTGTTTCATATTTGTTTTTTCAATATCTTCCTCGTGTCTAGATTGATAAGCAGGTGAATTTTCATCACCACTCTCCAAGCAATTGGAAAGAAAGCGCAAGAAGACGGACAAAAGGGTGTGGAAATTTTGATTAATCAGATATTAGGGTAAAATCTCCTTGACAGATGAAATGTAACAACTGGACAAGTAAGCCCTTAAATATGGGCACTAGGACAAAAATATAATAAAAAAACATATGCATGACCCGTATTTTTTTTGTTAAGAATTTAATATTTCGAAAATCATTATCTCACCTTTCGAAGACACTTTTCGTCAAAAGTGAAAATTTGTGTAGGCCTACCGGTACATAATATAATCGGAAAAGTTTACGAACGTTTACTATCACCCGATTATTAAAATATCAACAATTATTCACGGCGTTTGAATCCTCGGCTTGCGGGAACGTGATTATTTCCAGATATTGACAAGAGAAACTGCATCTACATGGTTTAAAGAAGGAATTACACCTTGTAACATATATGTGTACTCCCAGTAGTATAAAAAGCGTAAATTCACGCACATTTTGCGCTGCCCCGGATTCGGTGGCGTAACGTGAAGATGACGACATGGATGACGTCAAGTCACAGGTCACTTTCGGGTAAAAGATAACGTCCGGGTCAAAGGTTACTTCCGGTCACGCGACGACCCAGTAGGAGTTATCTGCTCCTAAATTAGATCGTACGGTTCAGTTATTTCAATGTTAAATCTAATGGGTATCCCACGCATGGGCATTTGCGGTATGAGGCATCTTGTTTTCTCTGTATCGCCATGTGGAACACGATGGGAGAGGTCTCTTGGCTATTGGCTAACTTTTCGACGCATGCGTAGTGTTAGACAGACCTGAGGTGGACCTTTTGGGGTCGCGGTGGGTCAATATTGGTCCGATTGGATCGTGTGATGTATCAAAGTGAAGTACTCTTGTAGGGCCCATCCAACTGGATGGGTGAGTCGTGGAAGTAAGGCTATGGAGCGCATGTGCAGACAGGGAATCGCGGGGGAAAGGGCATTGGAATGGACGTTTGAGGGTCGAGGTGCATCAATATTGGTCCGAATGGGTCGTGTGGGGGTATCAGTTTGAAGCACTCGTGAAGAAGCATCCGACTGCACCGAGGTGTAGTGACAGTAAGACTGTGGTGCGCATGCACAGGCACTGAATTGTGGGAAAATGGCATTAGAGTGGACATTTTGGGTTCGAGGTGGAACAGTAGTGGGCGTATTGGGTCGTATGGGGTATACATGTGAAACGCTCCTCCAGGTCGGTCAAGTCATTGGTGCGTGCATGTAAAACGTTCCCCAGAAACTCGGACTTTACATCTACTTCGGACTTTAGTGGGTTAGCGGGTGTATGTAAAATTAGGAAATGTAAAAAGTGAAACACGGATTTACACCCCCACGTGGGGAAGAGACGGACTTTATAATCCTATGGTAGTGATTGGCTAGCAGCTTTTCATATTTAGTAGACAAAGTGCAGCGTCACTCAGGTGCGCCATTGAGACATGGCTACCCCTAAACACTAACCCATAGGGAACGACTCGTGGACCCTGGAATGTATTCTGAACTTATGAACTCAGGCATGTTGGTGATGTGGGTTGATCTACCATGGTAGATTTACCCCCCCCCCCCCTCTTTCTGGGTACAAAAGTGTTTGCCTGAAAGAGTGAGTGAGTGAGTGAATGAATGAGGGAGGCGTGCCCAACGCTCGTCTTAGCGCAGTGACACACTAACGATGATGAGTGAGCGAGTGAGTGAGTGGTCATATATTAGCCTCAGGCTGTATCCAAACATGAGTGGTATTCTATTGAAACTCTTATCCGGTAGAGTTAGGCTGGTGGTAATACGCGTGCGCATGCGCAATGAGGAGTAGTAGAGAAAGGTGAGTTTCGGAGGTGCTGACTGTATCACAGGCATTTCAATGTTTTATGCATACAAATTGACGATAGGCCGACATCGGCCAGACATTGTAAAAATTATCGGCCCGATCTCGACAACCAACGTAGGGTCGATGGAAGGTTTGCTCATTCGCTCGATGGCGGCCCTACATTGGCAAAACACTTCAAACCTACACTGACCCGCCATAAGCCCGCTATCTGCAGAGTTGGTTTAATAAATGCTGCTGAACCACTGAGAACTATTTATAATACACTATTTCTGTGATCCTGGTACACTGTAATCTTGAATATTGGTGGTGCAGACTACATAATAACATACATTATGGCAAACATTCTGGTCTCTCTTCTATATTACATACAAATCTGTTGCCTAGAGTATGAAGAAAGGAAATTATTTTAATACTACTGCTTTTTCAAACCGACTCAGTACGATGAAAAATTCGTCTGTTTTTCCTGTCGACTCGCCAGAGAGCGGCAAAATGCTGCGCAAGCACATTGCCGAGAAATTCAGTTCCACAAAAAATGACCAAATGCGCATGGATTGATTGAAAATCAATCCGAAAGTCATTTAAAATTCAATCAATATTACCGATATTTATTATCAATATTTATTTGGTACCCATTTACGAAAAATATTTCGGGGATCGAAATTTTGTCCTGCATGGTTTCCGAATGAAAATGGAAAACTGATAGGGAACGAATTACGTTCGCCCCGCACATATCTACTCGGAGGTGGACGTCAGCCTAAACTGGCCACCGTCGTCTAATAACGTTGGGCCGATTGATAACGGTCATGCGCAGTGGATGGGTACTGTCTAACGTTAGCCAACGTCATTTCACCGGAGGGCTGCTGTTGGGAAATGTGACCCCTCGTAGCCACTCATCGCCGCCCAGTTTCCGACAACGGGCCGACAAATCTGCCACATGGCAGCTGACAATTTTCCCTGGTTTGGCTATAGATCGGAGTTGGCAGATTCCCCAAGTGCTTCTGACAGATGGAGGATGTCTTGGCCGTATCCCTGCTGCATATCAACAATTTAAATTTGGGTATTTATGGATCTTCACCATGGCTTGGGCACACTTCGGCTGTGGGTGATATGTTACGAGTCTGTCATACAGTTTAGTGTACACGTAGTATAAAACCCTCAAATCTCATAGTATTGAGGCTGGGGCTGATCACGTTACTTCCTGTGACTTCCGGTGAGGGGTTACTTCGGAGTCAAAGCTCCAAGGGGTCCTTCGTCTAAACGTGTGTTAAAATGACTCGATTTAGACCCTCTTTTTGCAACAAAATTTCGATTTCATGTCACGACTGTAATATTAATGCACAAGTCGAGCTTCCCTTATATGTGCTGTAATTCACATATTGTGTACAAAGGTATTCTCTTGTCGTTCATAACTTTTATTCATAAACCAAAAGCAATTATTTTTGGGGACATTTTATCTTTTTCGATTTCAACCGCACCACGTATAGAGTGAGTGAGTGAGTGAATATGATTTAACGTCGCTATAGTTCAGTCATATCACGACATTGGGTCCTATTTCTCTTCACACACGGGAACCCTACTGGTGCTTCAGTTAGTCGCCTTTTATGACAAGCGGATGCTCATTCTCACCATGCCCTGTGGTGTGCACGTGTAGTTCAGAATACCACCTTACCGTAGCATTTCGGCGCACCTGAATATTTGTCTCAGGCCTTGGGCTTGGTGCTGAAACTTACCACACTATACCCTTCTACCAGAAAACGTTAACAAATCCAAGATGGCCACTGTGACGTCATCTTGAAAAGAGGCATTTTTGGTCGATTTTTTTTCAATCGTGTGTTTTCTTCGTAAAAATAGAAAACAAGCCCATCTCAGGAAATCCTGGCGACGCCCATGCACATTACTATAATATATATTGTTTTGACGCAGCCAACATCAGCTATGCCAAGATCAAAGCTTTTATTCTCTTCATGGAGCTCTATGTTGACTTCTCGTACACCGGTTGAGATTGAGCTGTACCGGAACGTGACTTTAAAATTTGATTGAAAAAAAAAACCTTTGACATATATCGCCAATTTACTGGTGGTAAAAACGGAACCTCTCACCCAAGAAATAGCCATTCAGTTCAGTTCAGTTGGTAAATCCCTCCTCTATATAGGAGCACCTCCGTAGGAGTACATATTAATATACAATCAATTGGAACCACTCAACATTTATAGCTCAACTAGAGTGCTGTGAAGCGAACATTTATACAACTTGATACAGAGTCAAACACTAACTACTTCGGCCACGATAAGTCCAGTAAATCTAGCGCATTTTTGGGGGTCAACCCACCACAAATAGCAACAGAATTTATCTCACTGCTATGCATTTCAGAAAGGTCCCCAGAATAACATACTAAAAGTCTTAAATTTCAAGTTGAAATTTGAGGTATTTTTCGTGAAATTTTGGTGTTTATCTGTCTCTTGTTCCTATAAGAAAACCTTTTACTTGGTACTAAGCGTGGAAGAAATGGGTCATTACTTACACTCATTCCATTCGTTATCATATCAAGGTTATACTCCGCCTAAAATAATACCCTTGCACGAAAATATTTATGGAGAAATTCAAAATGGCGGATGTATGGGGTAATTCTAAATCTGAACTTTTTACCATTTTCATGACAGTCCAGGCAATCTATGTTTTTTTTTTAGCTGGACCCAAAACAAAATGCAACAATTGCATTTCTAATAGGTCCCCAGAACAACATACTAAAAGTCTACCAAAATCTATTTGGTGGAGATACGACTTTTTCTGAAACAAAGATACACCATCATGCTTCATATAAGAAGGTAGAAAATATGGGTTTGTCTCTGAATAAGGACAGCTTATCACCCAGAAATCCAATCAATACATGATGATCTATGATACATTATTCTATGGCAGTGAAAACATTTGCATTCTCAATGGATTTGCTCATAAAAGTAGTTAGCAAAATGATAGTTCAGCCCCAGGGTATATAATCATATATGGTAATATCCTGCCAGTTGGCATTATTTCCATTAGCATTGTTAACTGACAAGCTGTGATATATTTTCTTTCAACCTATGAAAATTACAGACAATAGATCCATCAACTTATAAAAATATAACTCTATTATCACAAGCACGTAGCAAGTGTCAGGTCCGACATTCAATAGTGATTGTACCTTGTTGAAAAAAAAATGCAGCCTTGCCAATAAGGAGAGAGACAGAAATTAGATTCAACGTCGCGTTTAGCAATAGTTCAGATATAACAACAATCTGCCAAACATTTATGATCCATCACAATTGTTTGTAAGACAAATGTTGATGAAAGAAGAATAATTATTCAGATCCTAATATATCATTCAATTATCAAACAAATAATACTTTGAATTATAGGCAAAGTTGACGGCATAACTTAGCATGTTTCATTTTACATTCTGGTTCATGGTAACATTATTAGGGGAAGTGACTTCTCATACATATAGTTGATGTCTTTTATTGTTATTCCTCGTGAACACTGCCATAAGTTGAGGAATATTTCACAGCACTATCAATCCCAATACCAGTCTTCGCCAATTTCATTTTCAACGGTCTGGGTTTGATGAATTTGCACAGCTCAGTCGTTTGCATTCTCCACACACACTTGAACAATCCAGGCGATGATCCTTACAGGCGCATCTGCTTCAGCTACAATCCTTCTTGCAGTTCCACCTGATAACCTCAAGTAACCCCTGAAGCTGGAGGCAGATCAGTTTTCACAGGGAGAAACCGATTGAATTTTCTACTTCCATTTCTGTGGCTGCAATGGATGGTCTTCCCCTCAAGTCAATTCCTTCGTCTGGGTTACTACTGTATAAACATATAAGCGTTTTCTCTGCTGCTGCAATAAATGACCTTCGTCGGGACTCCCATGACCTGGATGAACACTTCAGCTTGTTGGCGAAATAGCTCAGTGACAGTTGTCTTCTTCAAGGCAGCACCCTTGTCAATGCCATATGGTCGGAATACTGTGTCACAGCCCAGAATGGCATGCACAAGCAACATATTTGTACAGACTTGCATTCCCAGCACAGCCTTTGTCTTCTTGACATTCCAAACTCTCCGGCCCCGCTAGTGACATGGTCATTCAGTCAAAGAAAGATGAATTCCTAGCAAACAACGTCAAGTAGCAGTTCATTACTCTTATGAGTGACCAGTTGGAAAGGGTGGGATGTTTCATATGCAGATGTGTTTATTGTAAAAGCGGCCGTTTAATCGACTGAAAGCATCAAAACTTTGGTTGGTGATGATATTTACCTGTTAGTTCTGCTCTGTTTAGATGCAGACATGGATGACAATGACATCTACTTTCAGACAAGAGAGAATGCAAAGAAACGGATAGTTTGGAATGTCAAGAAGACAAAGGCTGTGCTGGGAATTTAAGTCTGCAAAAATATGCTATTTGTGCATGCTATTTGTGACACAGTATACTGATCATATGGCATTGGCAAATGTGCGACCATAAAGAAAACAATGCTCAATGAGCTATTTCGCCAACAAGCTGAAATGTTCAACCAGGCCATTGGGAGTCCCGATGGAGGTTATCTGTTGCAGGTGCTTGTGTGTTTATACAATGGTAACCCTGATGAAGCAATTGGCTGCATGAGATACAAGCGTTTCTGTGACAAAAACGAGCCACATATGTGCAGGTACAAAACCTTCCACCAACATCAGCATCAGCTAAGTATCAAGGTTCGCGTGTTTAGAGTGGAAAGGGGAAGCCCATCCATTGCAGCCACAAGAATGAGGGTGGACGGCTTCTCTCTGTGAAAACTGAACTGCCACCAGTTCCACTGGCACTCTTTGCGGTTATCAGGTGCAACTGCAAGAAAGATTGCAGCTGAAGAAGATGCATCTGTAGGAGCATGGCCTATATTGTTGAAAATGTAAAATGAAACCTGGTAAATGGTATGGTAGAACGTCATGGTAGACATCAAGTTTGTCTATAATCTAGATTATTATTTGTTTGATAATTAGATGATAGGATCTGCATAATTATTCTTCTTTCGTCAAAACATATCTGACATACAATTGCGATAGATCATTAATGGTTTGTAGAGCTGTATTTTTCAACAAGGCACATGTTGTGATAATAGAGAGATATCTCCATGAGTGGGTTTGTGGAAATATTGTTTGTGACAGCTATCGGTTGAAGGGAAATATATCACAGCTTCTCATTTCATTTATTTTGGGAGAGAATTCCTCTTTCATATGATTATGCTAATGGAAAAAATGTTAACTGTCTGAATATTACCATGTATAATTCATATAGCCTGATGCTGAACTATCAGTTTGCTATCTACGCTTATGAGCAAATCCACCGGGGAGACACATGTTTTCACAACCATGGCACACTGTACCCTGGGTCATGTATTAATTGGATTTCTGGATGATAAACGGTCCCTATTCACGGAAAAAACAATATTCTACCTTGCTTATATGAGGCATAATGGCCTATTATGTATTATAAAATGGCGTATCTTTGTTTTCAAAAAAGTCGCATCTCCACCAAATAGATTTTGGTAGACTTTTAGTATGTTGTTCTGGGAAACTATTAGAAATGCATATCAGTGAAAAAAATTCTGTTGCAATTTGTTTTGGGTCCAGCTAAAGAAAACCCAGATAGATTGCCTGGACTGTCATGAAAATGGTAAAAAGTTCAGATTTAGAATGACCCCATACATCCGCCATTTTGAATTTCTCCATAAATATTTTCGTGCAAGGTATTACTTTAGGCTGACTATAACTTTGATATGATAACGAATGGAATGAGTGTAAGTAATGACCCATTTCTTTCACGCTTAGTACCAAGTACAAGGTTTTCTTTAGGAGCAAGAGACAGGTAAACACTGAAATCTCGCGAATAATACCTCAAATTTCAACTTGAAATTTAATATATTTCCCATGCATATCTGTTTGTAGACTTTTAGTGTGTTACTCTAGCGACCTTTCGGAAATGCACTGCAGCAAAAACAATTCTGTTGCAATTTGTGGTGGGTCAAACCTCAATTTGACTACGACACGCTCACAACATTACACATAGAGCTAGGTCTGAGTACCGGATAACACGGATGAGATGCAAAAATAATCCATGCATCAACATCGAGGTAAGGCCGACTGCGGCTTTACATATGCGGTGGAGGCAACTGTAGTCGGATAGGAAGTTGGCAGTATTATCCAACGGGGACTATAGTTCGTGAATAATGTTTTTCGCTACCATTCGTGCATTAAATAAGCTCATGTCAGTTCCAAGGCCCAACTTGGAAAACGCTACCTGTCCGGTCTCTACAGCCATTGTTTATGTTCTGTATATTTTTGGCCAGAAGTCTAATCAACTTCTGCCTTAATTATTTCACAATATAGTGCTTGTAAAGATCTCAACTGAATCGGTTTCTCCCTGTGAAAACTGATCTGCCTCCAGCTTCAGGGGTTACTTGAGGTTATCAGGTGGAACTGCAAGAAGGATTGTAGCTGAAGCAGATGCGCCTGTAAGGATCATCGCCTGGATTGTTCAAGTGTGTGTGGAGAATGCAAACGACTGAGCTGTGCAAATTCATCAAACCCAGACCGTTGAAAATGAAATTGGCGAAGACTGGTATTGGGATTGATAGTGCTGTGAAATATTCCTCAACTTATGGCAGTGTTCACGAGGAATAACAATAAAAGACATCAACTATATGTATGAGAAGTCACTTCCCCTAATAATGTTACCATGAACCAGAATGTAAAATGAAACATGCTAAGTTATGCCGTCAACTTTGCCTATAATTCAAAGTATTATTTGTTTGATAATTGAATGATATATTAGGATCTGAATAATTATTCTTCTTTCATCAACATTTGTCTTACAAACAATTGTGATGGATCATAAATGTTTGGCAGATTGTTGTTATATCTGAACTATTGCTAAACGCGACGTTGAATCTAATTTCTCTCTCTCTCCTTATTGGCAAGGCTGCATTTTTTTTCTCAACAAGGTACAAACACTATTGAATGTCGGACCTGACACTTGCTACGTGCTTGTGATAATAGAGTTATATTTTTATAAGTTGATGGATCTATTGTCTGTAATTTTCATAGGTTGAAAGAAAATATATCACAGCTTGTCAGTTAACAATGCTAATGGAAATAATGCCAACTGGCAGGATATTACCATATATGATTATATACCCTGGGGCTGAACTATCATTTTGCTAACTACTTTTATGAGCAAATCCATTGGGAATGCAAATGTTTTCACTGCCATAGAATAATGTATCCTAGATCATCATGTATTGATTGGATTTCTGGGTGATAAGCTGTCCTTATTCAGAGACAAACCCATATTTTCTACCTTCTTATATGAAGCATGATGGTGTATCTTTGTTTCAGAAAAAGTCGTATCTCCACCAAATAGATTTTGGTAGTCCTCTGAGAGAGGAAAGTGCATTCTGGGATGGATGTAACTACGATGTTGAGAGGGAAATGTCAGCTACCGGTGACAAAGGTGAGAAATGATCGCGTGTATTATGATTATTACGGGCGATAATCTTGGCCGATATCTTGCGTTGAAGACCCATACCAACATAGATTCGGGATACACTTTCATACAATGTATTTCATAATGCATATGACCAAGAGAACGTGTACAACTCGGGCATTACATTTGCCAGAGCGAATCAAACGTGCCAAATTGGACAGAAAAATAGTGATTTCAAGAAACTGAGGTCACCGAGAGCTTTAGTTTTCAGGCATATGAAATATATCGATGGTGTATTCATATGCAGAACGTTGTTCAATAGTGGCCTATGTGATTAGACGCTCATTCATGGGTTTAAATATTTTGCGAATGTAACCCATTTGCAGGGAGGGTCACACTATGAATGTAGACGATTGTAACGCCGATGTCAAGAGTAACACTTTCGAGAACACTGCTTCGTCGCCTTTCGGTGAATGCTTTTATGTGAATGGCCAACCAATGAGACCATAAACGTGATGTAAATATATTAAAGAATCATACGTGTCTAACCGGCTGTATGGAATCATATTTTGTGGAATGATCGCTTTTTGAGAGTGAGTTCTGTGAGATGCATTCCAGAAGATTCCAGTTTCTGAATGTATATCACTTGCTCTATATTTCTAGTTCCATGTGAGTTACTGTAGAAAATGTCCTGTACCACGTATTTTCGAGAGAATAAGTCCTGCAAAATGACAATTTCTTATTCCAGGAACACGCGCTGTCAGGAAGAGAAAATATATAGCCTGACACTGAATAGGGTGATACAGCGGAGAAGAAACACTGGAGAACCTGGTAGGATGATAATAGCATCATGCAAATTGTTCAATAATATTTGTCCAATTGAATAACTCAAAAAACATATTAAACACAGACACCTTCTGATTTGTAGGCCTACATACTATATTCTAGATCTGAATACTAAGTTCACCGCTATGTTATTTGGGTTCGACGCGGTAGCTTAGATATGATAGCCGCCGCCTTGCTACGGTAGAAGCCAGTTTCAATCGAAGCCTGTAATCAATTCACGGTTTAAAACATATAAAACCACCTTCTTTCGCGCTATATATCGCCCATAATATTAGTTAGACACCATTTCTAATCATCACATTTGCTCAGTGTTTGGAACGTTTTCTTAAACTCGCTCGCTGAGGGGATTTTGTTGGAGTGAAAAGGAGTCGTTTCTACCCCCAGGCGGAGTCTTCCTGTCCATGTTGCAGCAGACAGCTGCGTTCTTGGATATCTGGTGGAGGTTCGGATTTCGGAAGAGCGTGAGGTACGAGTCTGTGCTTTTCCGAGAGGGCGAGTCCATATTTGTTGAAAACGGCTACCGGACCTCAATCTAGGTAAACCAAGATGGATTTACCATCAGGGGAATACCATCTAGACGTAACGCTATGTAAAATTCGTGCGAAATGTTCGCCGATATTCTACGAGATCCCATAATAAGCCAATCACGACCATTTCAACTTTTTCGCTCTGACAATGATTGACGTTTACTTCAAGGAGATTAACATCTTCGCACGGCACAATCTTTTGATATGTTCTACCCCAAACAAAGCCAGACTTTTCGGCGGAAGTAAACTCTTTGATGTTTACGGACCCTGTCTGGAAATCATGCCATATTTGGAAACTGTTTCAGGATAATGTTTAAATATTAGACCACGAGCTACCGTGTGTAATTACTGTGGGCGTGATTTTGAAATAGTTACAACCAGCTATCCATCTGATTGGCTAACAATAGTAGTTTCGACTCGCACGGGATTTATATAGGGCTGAATTCAGATATAATATTCCGTGATATTATATCTGAGTTTACTGAGATTGACCGGGCCTATGTGATCGTGAGTAGAAGTGGTGTCTAACTAATATTATGGGCGATATATAGCGCGAAGGAATGTGGTCAAAGAGTGATCGCAGTTTTATAGCTTGGTAAGCCGCGAATTGATTACAGGCTTCGGTTGAAACTGTGGGTCCTACCGTTGCAAGACGGCGGCTATCATATCTAAGCTATCGCGTCCAACTCAAATAGCATAGCGGTGAACATTCAGTTCTAGCTATATTCCAGTGTGCTAGGAATCAAACTGCCCAAAGTAATGGTGTAAGAAAACGACTCATAGTAAAACGAGGTGAATGTTAACGGAGTGCAGCTTCTTATTCAGAATATACCATTCTGTTGTAAGGCCCGACGCCGACGAAGACGAAGCATAGGTCAAAGTGAATTTGTACAGTGACGAACAGTAGTGGGGAAAATGGTTCCTGAAACGTTGAGGAATCAGGGTGGAGAATGGGTCTTGGAGATCAGTTAGTGATGAGGGAGTAGATAGCTGCCATTCGCCATATTTCTTGTACACGCACTCTAGCTGTGTTTTTCTTGACTGAAGTCCAGTTGTTCCACAATTAAACATTATTTAAAATTTCCCATATAATGCTTGAAGAGAGTTATACACTCTAGAACTTTATTCTAGTCTCTCCTTCATTTTCCGTAACTTTCTACAGGCTTACGAAAGATACTCGTGCCCAAGAAAAGCTTGGGACCCAAAACCCTCAACACATGACAATATCCTCGGATGACGCCTATAGGCCTACATCTCTAGGCCTACCCGAAACCCCAGAAAATACCGTAGAAAGCGTGCCAGTAATCAAACCGTATGCCCCACAAAAGATTCTGTTTTGTCAGCATGGGAACTGGAACGAAAATTATAAACAAAATTTGACAGTTTTGTCCGACGTGTGTGAGAGGTTGTCTATGGCTGGCATGCTTCATGACTTTTCGTCTTTTTAATGAAAATGATGTCCAATAGTGCGCGAAGGTAAAGGTAAGTGCGCGGTAATTATGTTTGTAAATCACCATAGAAAAGTATGCGTTGTCGGCATAGACGTAAGGGAATTCAGACGCTATGAATCTTTAACTACGTCACAGTGCATGTCAGTGTTGGGGAAAGCCGACCGGACCCTTTCTCATACAGAGGGCGTAACGCTCCTCTCTACATGGGCGTCCTGGGTCAAATCGAGTTTCTGTCAGAAATTAGTGTGATACCTCTCACAAGATGATCTGCCAATAATTTGCAGGGATATCTGCATCACCTGCTGCGTTGTAAGAGCTGGTTTCATTCAGTTCTTGCGCTAATTTCAACTTCGAACACATGTGATTTACGTTTCTGATGACCATCGGAAAATTGTACACACTCTTGCGGAATCACGAAAACAGTAGAAGACATGAAATGTACATTAAAGCAATCCTTGAGGTGTGTATTATTCAATAGGATATATTTGCAGGAACATCGGGAAACGACAACTCTCAAAACTTCAAAAGATCTCCAGCTGTCATGTTCCATTACTAGCCACAACTGTTCCTATCAATAACCTTCGGATGATAGTCACACCTGGCGTTCATTCATCACCGTATAAAAGTTCATTTTGATGCTCCTTACCTGTTATTTTTGGGAAGCTAATTCCTTCTTGTCCATGCTTGTCGCTTTTATTAAAGTTTCCGGCGGTGTGATTACCTGTGCAAGAGCCGTTTTCACATCGACCCTGACTTTCCCCATGTTACGGAAGGCCACTACGCATGCGCAGTTATACAAAATGGCAAGTAGACTACGACCAGTATGGATTTCATAGGTAGTCGCATCATCCTACGCATGTGCAGTTGGGCAGTAGTAACAAAAGGAGGCATTTTAGGGGTGGACAAGACGTGTTTGAGCAATATAAGGACCATCTTTGATTCAAATGGACGGGTTGTGGTATCCTAGTGAAGCTTTCGTGGGGTAGAGTCAGACTAGGGTATTTATTATTTGAAGTCACGTCAATCTGCGCATGCGCAAGCAGGGAATTGTGGGAAAAATACATTTGGGCGTTTTGGGGTAGAGATGGACCATCCGTGGTCCGAATGGGTCGTGTGGGGTCTTTTTCATCATTCTGCGCATGCGCGGTCTGGCAGTAGTATAGCAAGCTGGCATTTGGGAAGTACGCATTGGTCTTTTTGAGCGATAGAGGGGGTATTCTTGGTCCAAATATAGTGCGCAGGGTCTCATATTGAAGCTATCGTACGTGACTGTGACGGATTGGTGACGTCATCAGTAGTAGAGAAAGTGTTGCTCGGGCGCATGTGTCATCAGAACTGTTCAACAAAAGTCAACCCGTGGTCTCTGGACCCTTCCCAACGTCTTCTACTCCGCGAGACAGAAAAAATAAGAAGCCACACTCCCTACCATAAGTGATTGAGTGAATATGCTTTCAACACTATTTCAGTCATACCACGACGTTTGGTTCCTATTCCTTTTCACACCCAGAAACAACACGGATAGAGTCCTATTCCTTTTAACACCCGGGACCTGTCATAACATCACATACAACAGTTACAAGGCACAGGTACGTAACGTAACTTCACATTAAACAGTACCGGTACGTCGGACAGTTGACAATTTACTTACAGGGGATTTCATAAGAGTTTACCGTTTGTGGCTGATGTGATGTTTACAAACACGCCATGTTTCTCTGGAAAGTATGACGCTGAACAGTTTTGTGTCTGAAGATGCTAACCTGGAAGTTAATTTCGACTGTCATGCTGATCTCTGACTGGCTGATGAGTTATAAAACAGCCACTCAGCCGATGAGAATCATAGAAACACACTAAATGAAATAAGCATGTTATAAGAAGTTGACAACCTCAGATAGGAGGTGCAAAGATACATGTGATGTTTTGATTGAGTATTATTATGGAATACTCTGTAAAAGACCAACCTGACACCATGCAGTTCAGCAGTTGTACGACTAGAAAACCATCATTTCTTCAGCCATACATTTTTGTACGGAGATGAATACAGTTTGCAGTAGCGTCTAACTATTGGCCTGTTGATATAATGATGTCGTCGCTTCAGAATTCAGACAAGGTCAGTGCAATATGAACACAAGGTAATGGAAAAGAGTCGGGACCACTTCCTCCACCTGCATATTACATAACCCGTCGACCTGTCAGTCACATTGATCAGACAGACCTGCATAGCAGACGTCACGCCACATTTTAGTATTGTTAACCTCAAAATTCGATACAAAGAAGAATACGACATTATGTCAAAAGGAACCAGTCACATGTTCGTGGCAAAGGATAACAATAAAATTCTGTGCCTTAACGCCCGCAAAACAAAGGCTGTCGTGATCGGTCCTGCTAATTACCACAACGGAAAACTGCCACAACGCGGACCCCAAAATTGCCATGTCAATTTCACTTCGCAGCATTCATTGCTCGGATCTCTCATTTCAGCTGAACGGACAAGCCGGTGAGACATGTTTGATGAGTCAAATTGTAGGTTGTGGGAAATCCCACCTAAAATGTACGAATTCCATGCGTTTACATAGATGAGAGATTTTTATTGCCCAGTGAAGATAGGCTGTCGATCCGGTGTTAGATCTGCCTTATCTGCTCTGTTTATATCTATTACTATATTACTTTATTTATATTTTTGAACGATTCCCTGTGCTATGTAGCAACTACTATTAGCACGGTTGTCAGGACGGTAGCTGGCGGGCGACTCTGTCACTCTGAACAAGTGGTAGCCCGCATGTTGTCGTTTATTGTCACAATTGCCCAGAAGCCTGATGACGGAGGTCCCCTACATCCATAACAATAAAATCCCTCTTCTATCCATTGATGCGATGCAGGCCCTCAACATCCATGACAAATAAATGGCTTGTGGGATCTTTATACAATTCAATTGGCCTGTCACCACCCTCAATGACATGACATCAACTTAGTTGCCAGTCCAGGACTGAAGAGCAAGCTATAATTTGATTACATATAGGACTTCACGCCTTGCGGCACATGTACTAGCGTTGACAATGGAAACTTAATTGGTTTTGTGTTACATAAGCGATGTTAGATTTCTGGATAAATGTTCATGCGTCATGCAGATGAATGAATAAACAAGTCATCCCGTCATTGAGGCAGATATAATACGTCATCAGGGTAGGGGACCATAGTACTATATATAACCCTTATTGAGTCAACTTGACCTTTGACCTCTGAGTGCACTTTATCCCATGATGCAACACCAAAGATCAATGAGTGCAAGTGTACTGACTTGTTCTGGGCTGCGCAGTTATGTTATATGTGTGACGTCATGTATGACGTCACTTCCGGTAGCCGTGAATCGGGCAGAATCCGGGTTCTTGATTGAATGCATGTACTGACGTGTATCTGAGATTTTTCCATCATGTGGAGGTCACGTGATCAGAGGTCAATGAGCATGTACTGACCTGTATCTGGGGTTAGGTGTATAGAAAGCGTATATTCGGTATCATTGACCTTTGACCTCTGAGTGCTCTTTATCCCATGATGCAACACCAAAGGTCATTGAGTGCAAGTGTACTGCTCTGTATCTGGGGTTAATGTATACAAAGAGTATATTGACTCAACTTGACCTACTTTCGAGGCCGGTCATGTAGCCGCTGCATGTTATAGTATAGGAAGAGGATATTCACGGCCCTTGACCTCTGAGGCGGCAGGTCAAGGCCGCTGTTGTTCCGGCAAAGGGACCCCTGGGCATGTATTCCTCCGCGGTCTGGCGGTGATGCGGTCAGCCTCCGCGGACAGAAAGTAGTCTCAAGTAGCCGGGGGAAATTCTCCGAGTGAATTCTGATCCAGTTCTGGTATCGAATGATAGGAATGCATGTACTGACCAGTATATTGGTATTTTCCATCCAGTCCATCATCCGGGTCCTTGTCTGAACTATCTCCGGGTTTTCCCAGTGGTTACGTCATCCGATGATTTAATGCATGTACTGACTTGTATCCGGTCCATTCATCTGGGTCCTTGTGACCTTGGAGCGGGGACTTGTCCATCCGGGTCCTTCGAAGGGAAGTGTTACAGTGATTGAGTGCATGTACTGACTTGTATCTGGGGTTTTCCATTCACGTGATCAGAGGTCAATAAGCGTGAGTGTGCTTGTGTATGAGCCCATGTACTTCAAGATCCTCATGGTACTCATATGAACAGTCACAATCAAAGCGTGACTGAGGTACATCATTTTTAGATGACGACTCTATAACGAATATTATGGATTAAGAATACTGATCAGCGATACGGATTTGATATTTTGGAACATCATGATGTCTTGCCGGCATCATTGAAAACTGTTGACCGCTTCTCTCTTGCAGGAAACAAGCCTATGTTTATGTATACTTTTGTCTTTTTGAATTTGGTGCTAATACTGTTATATGGAATGGACGACGGCTGGATTATGAATGACGGACTAGACGCTTGTAATGTGAATCGGGCGTGATAGCTGACCTATATTCGGGTCCTCGGTCTGGGTCTTTGGAATGATAGACATGTACTGACCTGTATCCTTTCATCTCATCTTTACATCCGGGTACAGATCACTATAGTTCAAGGTCATTTGAATGAATGATAGGCATGTACTGACTTGTATGTAATTTCCCGCGCACAGCAACTGTGACGTCTGCATTCGTGAACACTGGATTGCATCAGCCTTACATCCGGGAACGAGACAGGTATGGGTGTATGTAAAAGTTTCTCCAGAAAAAATATAAAAAGCGGAACACGGACTTACCCCTACCATAGGGGAAAATCCCTATCAACCATATCCAAAAGGGTCTAATATCGGTCAATGAGAGCCAATGTACTGACCTGTATCATTGATTGAATGAAAGGCATGCACTGACCTGTATCCTGTCATCCCGTTCATCTTTACATCCGATATTGACTCACATTTAGTAGTGTAAAAGTGCATTTCGAGCCCTATTGACCTTGCGGCGCAGATAGTATAGTAACAGTATACTGACTCACATTTAGTAGTACAAAAGCGCATTTCAAGTCATATTGACGTTGCGACGCAATGCGCAGAGGATAGTATAGTAACAGTATATTGACTCACATTTAGTAGTATAAAAGCGCATTTCGAGCCCTATTGACCTTGCGGCGCAATGTGCAGAGGGGAGGTCACCGAGGTCAATTTAGTAGTATAAAAGCGCGTTTCGAGCCCTATTGACCTTGCGGCGCAATGCAGTGAGTGAGTGAGTAAGTGAGGCGTGCCCAACGCCCGTGAGGCGTGCTGAACGCCCGTCAACGCTCTTCGTTACGCCTTAACGCCCGTCTCAACGCCCGCCAACGCCAAGTTCAACGCTCTAGTGAATTATCCCAAAAGCTCTGATTTTCATGGTATTGTCACTGATTGATTGGAAATGAACTGACGCCCGTCTCAACGCCCGTCGTTACGCCTTAATGCCCGTCTCAACGCCCGCCAACGCCAAGCTCAACGCTTCAACGCACTGGGGAATAAGCCGACAAGCTCTGATTTTCATGGAATTATCACTAATTCATTGGAAATGCACTTACAACCGTCAACGCCCGTCATTACGCCATACCGCCCTAGCATAACGTCTTGACGCAATGATATAGACCGGAGAGAGAACAACAACAACAACAACAAGGATGACAGGTGAGAGAACAACAACAACAAGTTTTCATATAGTTTATTCTCCCCAATGTTACATCATACCCACGCTGGGGGAGCCGCGTTAGGTATGTTTACAATACAACTCTTGTCCAATCAGAGGCCGCCATTTGGATGTATTCTCGGCTGCTCTTGTCCAATCGCCCTTTTAGAAAGTTCCATTTTTGCACAGTGTGATCTAAGCATCATCGGGCAGTTCAGGGTACTGTTCGGGCAGCATGTCCTGAAAGAGTTGTTTGCGCATCCTGATGGCATTTTCCAGGGCATCGGTGCGTGGTAACCCCATATCCTCTTCCAAGTGATGCTTGGTCTTCATGATGGACCTGTGCGTAGGGTCGCCTTTCATTTCAAACGGTAGTAAGGTATACTGTTCATAGATCGCCATGGCTGTTTTTCTGATGCAGGGACGCATTTCTGTGTATGCCTGTTGTAAGTTATCCTGTCCCGCGTCTCAGCAATCTCACTTTCCTGAGATGTAGGCTGACTATCTGAGGTCAAGCTCTCCGTATCAGTAGATAGACTCTCATCAATCTCTGTATCAGCTTCTTGTGCCTCGGAGTCCAATCCCATATATATTTGTCTCGTGTCGCATCATATCGTAACGTCTGGTGAACGTGCGTTCGCACTCAGAGCAAGTATAAGCCATATTGACGGTTGAACTTCGACTGTGCGTGTTGTGGCAATACACTTGCTTTTATAGACAGTAACGCCCGTCAACGCTTAGCATAACGCTTCAGACCCCTGGTGAGCTAGCTCAGAAGCTTCGATTTTCATGGAATTGTCACGAATTCATTGGAAATGCAGTCACGCCCATCAACGCCCGTCGTTACGCCTTAACGCCCATCACAACGCCCGTCGTTACGCCTTAACGCCCTTTGCAACGCCCGTCAACTCTTAGCTTAACGCGCCCTGGTGAACTAGCTCAGAGGCTCTGATTTTCATGGAATTGCCGAAATGCAGTGACGCCCGTCAACGCCCGTCTCAATGCCTTAACGCCCGTCACAACGCCCGTCGTTACGCCTTAACGCCCGTCTCAACGCCCGTCGCTCCGCCTTAACGTCCGTCTCAATGCCTTAACGCCCTATCTTTACGCCGTAACGCCCGTCTCAGCGCCTTAACGAGCGACAAAGAGGATTTGGAGAACGATTAACCTTTGAACTCTGAGTGCACTTCCGGTCACCGTACGCAGGCGCACACCCTCAAAGTGACCTTTGACCACGTGACCGGGAGTGACCTTTGACCCCTGCGCTGGTCAGAGGTGACGTCACCGTACGCAAGCGCGCACACACACATACCTGGTGCACCCTGTACCCTATAGCCCGTAGTGCATAGGGTACACCAGGGTGCGGGTGCACCAGGGCGTTGAAGCGTTAAGCTAAGAGTTGACGGGCGTTGAAATGGGCGTTAAGGCGTAACGACGGGCGTTGTGACGGGCGTTAAGGCGTTGTGACAGGCGTTAAGGCGTAACGACTGGCGTTGACGGGCGTGAATGCATTTCCAATGAATTAGTGACAATTCCATGAAAATCAGAGCTTCTGAGCTAGTTCACCAGAGCGTTGAAGCGTTAACCTAGTGTATTGCCAAAACACGCACAGTCGACGTTCAACCGTCAATATAGCTTATACTTGCTCTGAGTACGAACGCACGCTCACCAGACATTACGATATGATGCGATACGGGAAAAATATACATGGGATTGAAGACTCCGAGGCACAAGAAGCCGATACAGAGATTGATGAGAGTCTATCTACTGATACGGAGAGCTTGACCTCAGATAGTCAGCCTACACCCCAGGAAAGTGAGATTGCTGAGAGTCTATCTACTGATACAGAGAGCTTGACCTCAGATAGTCAGCCTACATACCAGAAAAGTGAAGCAGAGCCTACCTTCTGGGATCGTATTGTGAGAGCAGCTATCAATACTCACGCTGCAGCGATCGAGGACACCGGACAGGATAACTTACAACAGGCATACACACAAATGCGTCCCTGCATCAGGAAAACAGCGATGGCGATCTGTGAACAGTATACCTTACTATCGCTTGAAATGAAAGGCGACCCTACGCACAGGTGCATCATGAAGACCAAGCGTTCCGCCTTAACGCCCGTCTCAATGCCTTAACGCCCTATCTTTACACCTTAACGCCCGTCTCAGCGCCTTAACGAGCGCCAAAGGGGATTTGGAGGACGATTAATCTTTGAACTCTGAGTGCATTTCCGGTCACGTGACCGCAAGTGACCTTTGACCCTGCGCTGCTCAGAAGTGACGTCGCCGTACGCAGGCGCGCACACACACACACCTGGTGCACCCTGTACCCTATAGCCCGTAGTGCATAGGATACACCAAGGTGCGGGTGCACCAGGGCGTTGAAGCGTTAAGCTAAGAGTTGACGGGCGTTGACGGGCGTTGAAACGCTGCAGCGATCGAGGACGCCGGACAGGATAACTTACAACAGGCATACACACAAATGCGCCGTTGCATAAGGAAAATAGCGATGGCGATCTATGAACAGTATACCTTACTATCGCTTGAAATGAAAGGCGACCCTACGCACAGGTCCATCATGAAGACCAAGCGTCACTTAGAAGTGGATATGGGGTTACCACCCACCGAGGCCCTGAAAATGCGATCAGGATGCGCAAACAACTCTTTCAGGACATGCTGCCCGAACAATACCCTGAACTGCCCGATGATGCTTAGATCACACCGAGCAAAGATGGAACTTTCCAAAAGGGCAACTTCTGATTGGATAAGAGCAGCCGAGAATACATCTAACGGGCAAGAACGAATATGACATACAGCGCCAAATGGCGGCCTCTGATTGGACAAGAGTCTTCTTGAATTGTAAACATACCCAACGCGGCTGCCCCAGCGTGGGTATGATGTAACATTGGGGAGAATAAACTATATGAAAACTTGTTGTTGTTGTTGTTCTCTCATCTGTCATCCTTGTTGTTGTTGTTGTTCTCCCCCCTGTCTATATCATGGCGTCAAGGAGTTATGCTAGGGCGTTAAGGCGTAATGACGGGCGTTGATTAAAGTCCACTACCGGGGCACATCCGGGTCAAGAGACTCTCGGTGAGTACGCACTCAGGGAATAGTTAAAAAGGGCATTGAGGTGAACGTTTTGGGGTCGAGGTGGACTATCCGTTGTCCGAATGGGTCGTGTGTGGTATCAATTTGAAGCACTCAGTTCTGACTGAACTGGTGTGGAGTGAAAGTAAAGCCTTGGGCCGCATGCGCAGACAGGGAATTGTAAGAAAAGGGCATTTGAATGGACGTTTTTGGATGGAGGTGGACCATCTGTGGTCCGAATCGATCTTGTTGGATATCCTATTGAAGCGCTCGTGGGGGAGCGTCCGGCTGGACTGGTGTATGGGGAAAGTAAGGCTATGGCGCGCATGCGCAGTCAGGGAATTGTGGGATTTGAATGGACGTTTTGGGGTAGAGATGGACCATCCGTAGTCCGAATGGGTTGTAAGAAGTGTCATATTGAAGCACTCGTGGGGGAGCTTCCGCCTGGACTGTTGTGTGGTGGAAGTAAGGCTATAGCGTGCATGCGCAGTGGAGAAAGGGCATCTGAATGGAGGACTTGGGGTAGAGAGGGGCCATCTTCGGTCCGAATGGGTCGTGTATGGTGTCCTATTGAAGCGCTCGTAGGGGAGCGTCCGACTGGACTGATGTGTAGGGGGAAACAAGGCTATGGCGCGAATGAGCAGTCATGGAATTGTGGGATTTTGGGGTAGAGATGGACCATCGGTGGTCCGAATAAGCCATGTTGAAATAGTCGTGGAACAGAGTCCGACTGGACTGGGGTGTAGTGGAAATGTCGTCAATCTGTGCATGCACATTGAGAAAACGGCATTCGAGTGGTCGTTTTGGGGTAGGGATGGGCCACCCTTAGTCCAGACAGCGCTTGGGTGGTATCCTATTGAAGCTCTTATCGGATAGAGCCATAATGGGTATGAAAACGCGCATGCGTACCGAGGAGTAGTAGAGAAAGAGCGTTTCCTATGACCCAGGCACTTCAAGGTTATATGCATAGCACTACATGCAACGACAAAAGGGGAATCCTCACGCAATGCCTTAACGTCAATCTCAACGCTTTAACGCCCAATCTTAACGCCTTAACGCCCGTTCCAACGCCTTAACGCCATGGGGCAAAAAGATGAGAGAAAGAAAGATAAGCACGTTCACAAGTTTTCGTATAGTTTATTCTCCCCAATGTTACATATATACCCATGCTGGGGAAGGCATGTTAGCTCTTGTCCTTTAGATGTATCCCTATTCGTCGTCGGGCAGGCCAGGATACTGTAACGGCAACATGTCATGGAACAGCTGTTAGTGAGCGTATTTTCGCAGGCCCCCGATTGGCGGTAGTCCTATATCCTCTTCCAGGTGAGGCTAAAAGCCTTCACAATGGACTAATGCGTGGTGTCGCCTTTCATTTCAAGCGGCAGTGGACTATACTGTTCATAGATCGCCATGGTTATATTTCTGATAAAGGGGTGCATTTGGATGTAAGTCGGTTGCAAGTTGTCCTTTCCGGCATCTTCGGTATTGGGTATTAGTAGCTGATGCAAGGCCCCGGGGAAATATCTTAGAAGGATATCCTGGATATCCGATGGAATTAACACTAATTCATCGAAATGCAGGGACGCCTGCCAACACTCGTTGTTACGCATTGACGCCCGTCTCAATGCCTTAACGCTCTATCTTAAGGATAGCTATCCCCTTGGAGGGTCAAAATTGGTCATTTTTTAAATTTATTTCTGCATTCAAATATTCACTATTTCCTCTAACATTTGGTGAAAAAATGAAATCAAAATTATAAATAGAAGTGCTTCAATATTAGGTTTAAAAATTTAGTTTCCGAGGCACTGGAAAAATTAAACAGATTGCCTTAGCTTGGGCTTGGCTACTATTATTTTTGTCTGTTAAATTTCCCTTTCCATCAATTATTTATCTATTAGTCCTACTTATTTACGTTAATTACCCCCTTCTGATCAAAACCATGCAAGCATCCGTATTTTTGTTTCTGATTATAACAGTGACACTTCACTCGGACACCCGCCGTGAAGTGATCTACACAGGCGTAAACAATTCTCAGCTTTTTTAAAGTTTAAATTGGACTTTAAACCGCCTTGATCAAAGAAACTTAGTGTAATAGTTATCCAGAATAAACAGGAATTCGAGTAGGTCCCATTAGACAGATTTAAAATGTATTTGACAATAGAATTCAAGCAAAAAATTTGGATTAATTCATCAGATGTATAGCTGGACACATTTTGTCCGATTTCTAGCCTTTCATTTTTGTACAAAATCCGAGATTTAAACGTTTATTTCTCGAAAAGTATCCATGCTACGCTTTTGAAATTTGGCATGCTTGTTACTTATAAGGTGATCTAGTAAAGTCTATCTCACTTTTTGTAAGTTCGGATTAGTTTTTTAATTATTCAACTTTTAAGACAAACGACCGTAAAATAGTACGTTTTTTTTCAATTTATTTCAGTAAAATAGCTGTAAAAACAAAACCAGGCAAAAATAAAAAAAATGAGATAAAGTTTACTAGTTCGAATTGTCTCCTATCAAGGTATACCATCAAAGTTGAAACAAGACCAACAGTTTTCATGAAATTTCAATTGAAAAATGGACGCTATTGTTTTCATTTTAATTTTGTTAAATTGGAATATTTTTTACACAGTAGCAGCGTCGGTTATACAAATCATATAGTTGGAATCCCTACGATGTACTCGTTCATAAAATATATAGTTTATTATGGTTATCTTGTATATTTATTGATACAGACGACAAATTGTCACGGGGGTGCAAAAACTGCCTCTAAGGGGATAGCTATCCTTAACGCCTTAACACCCTATCTCAATGTCTTAACTCCCATCTCAACGCCCTATCTTAATGCCTCAATGCCGGTCTCAATGCCTTAACGCCCGAGCATAATGCCTTAACGACCTATGGTAACGCTTTAACACATTGTCAACCGTCCAATCACACGCACATGCTTTGCCCCCAGGACGTTCTCCTCAGTGCCCTTTTTTCCACAATTCCCTGCCTGCGCATGGTCACCGTAGCCCTACATTCACTCCACACCAGTCCAGTCGTGCGATCCCCCATGACTGCTTGACCAATATTGGTCCACCTCGACCACCATGACTGCATGACCAATATTGGTCCACCTCGACCCCGAAACGTCCATTCCAATGCCCTTTTCCTACCATTTCCGGTCTGCGCATGTGTGCCATAGCCTTACTTCCATTCCATACCCATCCAGTCGGAAGCTCACTTGGATACCTCGTACTGCCCAATCAGCCCAATAGTGGTCCACCCAGACCCCAAAATGTCCACACCAGCGCTACTTGCCCAGTGGGCATGAGCACGGTAACTTTTCAGCGAAATTCAACCCATGGTCTCGAGACCCCTACCACCGCGTTCTACATCGCGAGACAAAGAAAACAAAGTGCCACAACCCATACCGCAAACGTCCATGAGTGGGTTGCCAAATCAGTTTAACATTGAAGTCACGGAAGCATACAGTCTTCTTTAGGGGCAGATAACTCCTGCTGGGCCCTTACGCGACTGGAAGTGACCTTTGACCCGGATGTTACCTTTAACCCGGACGTGACCTTTGACCCGGAAGTCGAGTGACCGGAAGTCACTTGTGACCGGAAGTGACTTCTAGGCTCCACCTGATCCACGTGACGTCTTCAGCCTTACCCTCAATGATAATGAATTTCTACTTTATATACTACTCGCGAACACGCTTTTTAAATTTTTATTCATTTACGTCATTAGATATTCACATAACCATATAGTAACAATATAGCAGCCATATGATAGTGACAATCATCAAAATAATGTGAAAAAAAATTAAATTGAGAATTTAAAAAAATAAATAAACATAAATAAATAAAAATAAAAAATAAAGATCAAAGTGCCAGCGTCAGGCTTCACAATATGTATGCTGAATTCCAGAATAATATAACTCTCTACACCAGAGAAAAACATAATCAGGTGTACTTATGAACTATTTTAAGCGTACCGATATTGAAGATGAGGGAATGTAATTTTATAATGATGCAATAAAAAAACTTATTTCTTCAGAAAGTTTATGTCAATGTTTTTTCAAGATTTACTCCTTGCATGGAGTTAAATATAGATCTATATTTAACTCCATGCTCCTTGTCATTTGAGAGAATTTTGAAATAGTGTGTTAGTGATGGGATTCATGTATTTTGCCGTGTAAATTAAGTCTTTTGCTTGTGAAAGCACAAATTTCAATTCGTTGGCAATGCAACAAGGTTCCCGACTGAAGCTACCAACAGACAAAAAGGAATGAAAATATTTCGGAAACCACTGTGTCCTTGACCTTGGACTTTGTCCTCGCGATCACGCACCGTGCTCGTGCTCACGTCATCAGCAATGGCGGAGTTCTCGCAAGTTGTTGTTGTTAGTTTAATCTCGCAGTTGTCTTTGATTATTGTGTGTTGTTATGGCTAGAAGTGACCCAAATAGCCCTAAAGTTCCAGCAAGGATGTTAGATAAGGCAAAGATGCGCCACCATTCTGGGTCGGGCGGTGAGGAGGGGAAAGAAGATCGCACAATCCATAGTGGGCATTTTATGTTGAGCAACGTTCACGACGGAGAAAATGACGAAGAAGAGGAAACCAATTTGGGGGCTGCATTTGACCAGGATCCCAGGGGATTCGACTTTTACGAGGCCAATAAACTTCCCTCCAGAACCTACACTTTCGGTCCACGAAGCACACACACTTTAGCAATCGATGCATCTCTCACTAAACTGTTCGAGTGTATGACTCTCGCTTACAGGTTCGTGAATATGATATGATTTTCAGCTGCAAAATTATTACTTATATAATTTTTTTTGTGGGATTGGAGCGGGTGATAGCATTTCTCAGGAAGCCATGTAAACGGCCCAAGTCAACCTTGCTTCCATGCAAACTTTTATATAGGTCACTGCCATTTCTGATGTAAACAGTGTCATAGCTCCGGTGTAGCCTTGTTCCATACTACGTGAGAACAAGGCCCCGGCTGTAAACCAGTCACCAGATAGAGTTGTTGGGAAATTGCCGTACGGGCAATATTTGCCGACCCAATTGACCATAACCAATAAAATAATTCGATTCTTTGTCCACTTACCTTTCATAAAAATCCTTGTTTATGAGTGACCGTCCGTTTTTAGCTTGGCAAGAGATCGAAACTCGGACGAGGGGGGTAAAACTGCCCACATCTCCGCCATCTTTACATCGATAAGTTTTACATGGACAGTTTAACCCCCCTCGTCCGAGTTTCGATCTCTTGCCAAGCTAAAAACGGACGGTCACTCATAAACAAGGATTTTTATGAAAGGTAAGTGGACAAAGACTCGAATTATTTTATTGGTTATGGTCAATTGGGTCGGCAAATATTGCCCGTACGGCAATTTCCCAACAACTCTATCTGGTGACTGGTTTACAGCCGGGGCCTTGTTCTCACGTAGTATGGAACAAGGCTACACCGGGGCTAACAGTGTCAATGTTATGCATTGCATCATGGGTTGTTTTGGAGCAGCAAGGTTTACCTTAGTTCAACAAGCTGAACCCTGCTGACATTTTGTGATATTGACAACGCAGGGTTCAGCCGTTGAACCGAAATTTCCTATCGCAAAATTTTCGGCCTCCCAACCCAGGTAACAGCGGGTGGATTTGGGTTCACAAAAATCGATAATACCTACCGCTTTGCACTCGCTTGGATAGAATACATATTTGCCTACTTCCCTGGCCATTTATTTTCTCCGTCCAGCTTCTTTAATTTCCATAAACGGCGAAAGGAAAAAAAATCATCGCGGCTGATCTTCCAAAAACGAAATCGGCCGCCATTTTATCACGTGACCCTGAATCTCGCGTGATGTTATTCTAAATTCAGGATTACACGAGTCGGAAGAACTGAATCCGCTCAGTCGATCCAGTCGCTCAGGAGATGAAAAATCCCGTGAATCACCTTTTCCAGTATGTGCCTTCTATTATGCTTGATACCTATAGTTACAATTTTACATTTAAAAGCAGATAATTTGACAGCCTTATGAGTGAGCCGTTTCCGACCTTCCCGTCTACAGTCCCGAAATTACAATCGAGGTACGATCAGTCTCGTGTCACCATAGTGATATTTTCAAAATGGTGGCATATTTAGTTTTTGGAAGATCAGCCGCGATGATTTTTTTTTCTTTCGCCGTTTATGGAAATTAAAGAAGCTGGACGGAGAAAATAAATGGCCAGGGAAGTAGGCAAATATGTATTCTATCCAAGCGAGTGCAAAGCGGTAGGTATTATCGATTTTTGTGAGCCCAAATCCACCCGCTGTTACCTGGGTCGGGAGGCCGAAAATTTTGCGATAGGAAATTTCGGTTCAACGGCTGAACCCTGCGTTGTCAATATCACAAAATTAAATGTCAGCAGGGTTCAACTTGTTGAACTAGGTTTACCTGGGCCATGTAAACTGTCATGAATAAACTTATTTGCAAGAGTACAGACGAGGCGCCAGTTCCGACCCACCAAAGTGAAATTTGCTATGGGCTATGGACAATTGTACGGCGATCAAGATAATGATTATGCCGATCAAACCATTTCCTTCTGAAACAGATGCAAATTTCACTTTGGTGGGTCGGAACTGGCGCCTCGTCTGTACTCTTGCAAATAACTGAACTGCAGGGAAAATAAAAGTACGGGTGTCGGAACAGTTATCGGACAGGACAGTTATCGGACACGCATCTCGTTCGCTCGTGATGACAAGGCAATAATATGTCAGAACAAAGGGTGGGCTATTCAAAATCGCTTTTCGTCTGTGGTCCGTCGTCCGTCGTCAGTCCGTCAGTCTGTCCGTCCGTAAACAATTCTTGTTATCGCGATTTCTCAGGAACTACTCTATGGATCGTTCTCAAATTTGGTACACAGGTTCCCCTTGGGGTCTAGTTGTGCAAGATACCTTTTTTGGTCCGATTCGAAAATCCAATATGGCCACCAGGCAGCCATCTTGGATTTCCCATGAAACCTTGTTATCGCGATTTCTCAGGAACTACTGCATGGATCTTTCTCAAATTTGGTACACAGGTTCCCCTTGGGGTCTAGTTGTGCAACATACCTTTTCTGGTCCGATTCGAAAATCCAATATGGCCACCAGGCAGCCATCTTGGATTTCCCCATGAAAGTTTGTTATCGTCATTTCTCAGGAAGTACTGCATGGATCTTTCTCAAATTTGGTACACAGGTTCCCCTCAGGGTCTAGTTGTGCAAGATACCTTTTCCGGTCCGAATCGAAAATCCAGTATGGCCACCAGGCGGCCATCTTGGATTTCCCCATGAAACTTTATTGTTATTTTTCAGGAACTACTGCATGGATCTTTCTCAAAATTTGGTACACAGGTTCCCCTTAGTGTCTCGATATGCAAGATGCCTTTTTCCGTCCGAATCGAAAATCTAATATGGTCACCATCATACATGTATCATCTTAAACGACAGAACTCCAACTAACCATTGTCATGCACAAAACTTGAAAATATATTGTACTTCAACATCGAATTCTTGATCACGATGGGTGTCCGATAACTGGTACTGTCCACGGCGGGAACTGAGCTGAAAAGTCGAGTTAAAAATAGCTCTCGCACGTGCAGAAGGGAGTGACGTCATGGACAGAATTCATAACGGAAGATAGCCGACGAGCTCAGCAAATTATCGTGTCAGTTTTCATGTCATTTCAAGAAGTACTTTTTTATATATTCCAAATAAACCGTCAAAAACACGATAATAGATCGGACACCCGTACATTTCTTAATGAGAGGTGTCAGTTCCGACTCACTGTCGCCAGTTCCGATCCAGCCTAGTTTTGACATTGACCTTTGACCCAAATATAAACAAAAGTAATCGTCAACATGATAACTTTTCCGACAAAATAGGGTCCTATCTGGATATTTCGTTTAGAACCTTGAAGTCTCATAAGTGAATATTTGACGTTAAAGAATGCGGGTTGGGGGTCAGGCCTCAATTTAAGGAGTGCTGATGGTAACCTCTCAACAGGTTACCATGAATTCTACACTGGTAACCTGTCCCTACATGTATTGCATAATTATTAACCTAATGTCATATTATTAGTCAAAATTATGGGCACCTGAAAATAGGTTACCACTATATTTCGTATGGCAACCTCCAGGCAACCTGAAAACAGGTTACCACCTAAAATTGAGGCCTGCGGGTGATAGTGATTAGTGTCCATCTGATCATATTGGCAAGATATATTGGATACTGAAATAACTCTGATGGCTAATAAGCGTATACTCACTCGAAAATGATGATAAATCAATAGTACTTTTACTTATTTTACCTCTGAGTAGCAGATTAAAGAGTAGAAATGCTAATCAGCACTCGAGTTACATTTTACGTAGTGAGCGCTGCATTCGCAAGACATTTTCAGGCCATGATACGACCCAGCTTGGCCATCCATGGGTGATGGTGGTTCGGAACTGGGTCCGTCAGTTGATGTCAACAATGGAGCAGGTAGCCTTTAGAGAGACACTCCAGTGAATAAATTTATGAAAGATACATAGTACCATATGATAATTATATGTGAGAAACAAAACATCAAAACTTTGATCGGAAGCGCTGGCAGACGACATGGTTTTTGACCAACGGCGAGTCATGGTGTTTGTACCGGTACTTAGACCGATGTAGTCGTGTGTATGGAGTGGGTCTGCAAAGCTGTCTCCTAACAAAACCAGTGAATGTATAATATAATTTAACCATGACTGAGAGGTTGATCAACTTGCTTGAATGCGCCAAATGTTTTATGATTTCGCGTGATCATGGTTATGACAAGAAGCAATATTTTGGGAAGTGGGTCGGAACTGACACTGGATCGGAACTGGCGAAGTCACTGTACTGGTAATAATATTTAGCGAAGATATAATAAATTCCTGTCGCCAATAGCGGGCGGCCGCGGCTATACATGTACATGTGTATATGTCATAAATCCTCCTCGACCTTCCGGTCAGTTATCGGAAACGCATCTCGCAGGCACATGTTGTAGGACTACTCGTGATGTCAATAAGACATCAGAAAAATTCTTATGCAAAATATCAAATTCTAGGTTTATGTTATTTTGGTTACGAATCACAACATGAGGTTAAAATAAAGTTACAAATTTAAATGAAATGGTTCTGTTTTTGCAAAAATTCTAAATTTCTTGTGTGGTTGACCTGCCAATGTCCTTGCCTTCCTGATTTCACTGTAAAATGAATGAAAAGGATTTCTTTATCAGTAAATGTCTCAGTCTAGAAATCTTGTGTGAATTTAGTCTACCTGTCATGTGGATCAAACCACAGATGTGGGTCAATTGGCCATTTATCGTCACTCGCGTTACATAACTGTGAATAAAAAGAGAAATCCTCCATTCTGCAGCTAAACAATGGTAATAAAATCTAACCAATTTGTGAGATAATTGAATTTGATCCTGGAACTTCAAAACACCCCAGGTTGGAAAATTCTCGGCAATCTTACTGAATTTTTAGATTTGATCTCTACACTGTATCACCATTATAAAACAATCTCATTGTGCTACATTCTCAAGATTTTATTTTTTGGCTTCATGTCCCAAGTAGCATGGAATTGACCAGGAATGAATGAGGCACAATAGGCAAAATTGGGGATTGAAAAGAAAATGCCCAGAGTATTTCCCCACTGTACACACTGGTTTACATGTACCTGGTATAAAATTTCAAAGCAACACAGCTTGGTGATGTACATGACCGATTCTGGTCTTGGATAACTCTACACAGCTTTGGACTGTCTATTATATTGAGCGTGTCGTGGCCGAATGGTTAGAGTGTCTGACTCTGACCCGGAGTACTACAGCTGGCGTGGGTTCGTGCCTCGCCAGTGACCCCTTACATATATATACTCGCCTATTCACAAGGCGCTGGACTGTTTCGGTGTCCAGGGTAATATGGACTGATGGTGGAACTAGTTGCTACGCTAGACCTTCGACAGCGGAGGCACTTGGGAAATAAAGAACCTGGGTATCTTCCAGTGACCGCTATATAAATCCACTCACAGTAGTACATCGCACACACCTGGTCAGAAAAAGGGACAGGTCTATATGTA